>JAOEHI010044578.1:0-21166 GCA_025447815.1 Percopsis transmontana
ACGTTTATTTTGTAATTTCCAATAACCTTACACGGGCCGGTCAGAGTCAACCAAAGGGCCGTATGTGGCCCGGGGGCTGTACAATGCCCATGTCTGCCCTAGTACATCTTCTACATTGCAGCCTCCTTGATGTGCTTTTCTCACCACCTTCCCCTGACCTGCTTTCTCTCCCCGCCATTACTTCTCACCATCTCCCCTTCCTCTTTCCTCTGGTGGGCGGTCTGTCTGTGTGGGAGCAGGCCGAGTCGGGCTATGGTTCTGAGACCAGTCTGAGGCGCCATGGCTCCATGTTGTCCCTCACCTCAGCAGCCAGTGCCTTGTCGGCTACCTCCACATCTTCCTTCAAGGTACAACATCTTGGCTACAAATACACACCGTTCAGCTGCTTTTTGAACTCATTTGTAGTTTGCACTATGAACTTTTGACCCTAGAAACACAGATTTGCCTTTAGCACTCCTCCCACACATGCAGACACACATCCATGTATATCTGGTTTTAGCTTCTGATAATAAAAAATATTATCAAATTATTTGTAATACATTACATCATGATTTTTGGATTGTAGAAAAGTAGGCAAAGCTTGTTCGATTTGTAACTGACAAAAAGCGAATGTCTCCCTTCAGAAGGGCCACAGCTTGCGTGAAAAACTGGCTGAGATGGAGACCTTCCGGGACATTCTGTGTAGACAAGTGGACACTCTGCAGAAGTATTTTGACTCCTGTGCAGATGCGGTCTCCAAAGATGAGTTTCACAGAGATCGAGGTAACTATTGGCATTAGGAACACAATATTGCATACCTCGCAGGCCTTACGTTGCTGAGGAGATGTTTGTAGACCTATCATTATATTGCAAGCACTGATCATGTTATTGCTAGCAGTGACTGCTCTCACTGTTCTGTTACTGTGCATTTGAAGGAAACACTGTAAATTCAATATAGTACTACAGTAATATGATTTTTCAATGTAGTAAGAAATGATTTTTTGTTTACCAAAAAGGTATTCCTGATTTCTTAAAGTTCAGTATACCCCTATATTGAACCCATCGTATGCATCCTTAAATCATCTTAGAAACCCAATTGTGGTATTGTGTGCAAGGACTACAGAAGAAGGTTAGCAGTTTTCCAACACCAGGGGAGTATAAATGACTTTGCTAATTAGGTTAATAAAAAGCTTATAAATATATGAATTGGGGTTTGGTACCGCTCACATTTTTAACCGATACGGTACCCTTTTTCAGTACTTTACTCTCGCTGTAATAACAAAAGTCCAAACTTCTCAAATTCAACACTGTTATTTATTTAGAACATTGTTATTTATTTAGTGTATATTTAACATTAAACACACCACACAAAATATAGCCCCTCCCTACCTTACCCCTTCCCTCCCTATCCCGTCCCTATTACCTCCAACCTGTCACAGTTTATATTGCAGCGAGCATTGTCTGCGGCGAGCTTTGAAAAGCGTAACCACAATTGGTACTGCTTTTGGCTCGCCATTGCCCTGAATGTGTTGAACATTGAACATGCTGCAGGGGAGATGTAGTCTCGCTCTCATAGTCTTGCCCTCTCTCTTTCTCTACTCTCTCACCCAGATGCACTTTCAGCTACCGAAATTTGCCACCGATTGATTTGACGTGAATCGTTACTCTGTAGTACCGACATAATTCGGTCTGTACCCTTAAAAGTACAGAGTTCGGTACCCAACCCTAATATTAATTAATAACAAATATAAGATTGACACTATCTGCTGCACCTACGCTACAAGATGTAAAGAGTACAGCTGACCTATGTATTCATTAAAATTCCTTTTACTTACAGTATACTATGCATTTTATTTAAACAAATCAAATAGCCGGCTCTATTAGTATTTAATAGAGCCTAATTAGTTAGGTAAATATAGCATTTGCTTGAATCTTCCTCCAAACTATATAATGACTGTTGAATCTTAATCGCAAGTATGGAATGTATATTTTAATTGCTCCATGACCTGCTTTCCTATGGAACAAATGGCAACATTAGGGGTGACTGTTTGCTGTGGTTGAATTTCCAGTAGTGGAGGAGGACGAGGATGACTTCCTAACCCCCACACGGCCAGACTGCGAGTATCTGCACAACAACAATGGCAGCAAGGAGAAATGTGGGTTTTACAAGACAGACATGACACGTGGTTCACTGCACTTCAGGACATCTTAGGGCAGCTATATTAAAGTCAATATTAAAGATAAGGCTGGTCTGGTGACCCTTCAAGCCTCTTGACCACTGCTAGCCCACCAAGTCTGTGAGGAAAATGGTTAAATAGCTACAGTGTGTTCAACCATGCCTTAAGGCAGCTGTCACACAATATGGTCTAAATGTTGCTTTCTTTATACCAGTGTTCCCCCCAGCCAGCCCCAAAGGCATCAACGGGATTGACTTCAAGGGTGAGGCCATCACCTTCAAGGCCACCACAGCAGGCATCCTCTCAACCCTGTCCCACTGCATTGAACTGATGGTGAAGCGAGATGACAGCTGGCAGAAGAGACTGGACAAGGTAAGGGGCTCCATAGATTATCAGGTGCTGTCACTCATTCCCTCACCTTGTCTGTTTAAGGCTGGCAGCTTCATGAGGAGAAGTGTTGGCAGCTCAAATGATGCGTATTCATGATTTATCTGTGTTTTTAAAGAGTTACCTATGACTGGACAGGTGCTTTAATGGATGTCCCCAAGGTGTTGAAACTGCAAAGGTCCAACTTAGTTTTTATATTGAAATTAGACTGGGGTCATTGCACCAAACGGTTAGCTTAAGCCTTGAAGAGGTAGAACCAGTTGGGGAATTGGGATTTTGAAATAAAGGCTGGTTTAACTCTTCTTGGGAGGACAAATAAAAACACAACTAAACAAAAACAAAACAAAACTACACCTCCTTCCCTGAATAACTATGGATGTGCTTTTGAACAAGGCACTTAACGTCCAGTGGAGCTTCTATGCAGCCACCCATTGAGAATTGTTGTTAGCCTGTGAAGTTCTAAGGGAGGTACTGTACGACTCACACAAGGCGTGAAAATAAGTGTGTGCTTAGCCGACACTCCCTGGATAAATAAAGTTTAACAAGTCAAACCCAGCAAGCAGTCCAGGTACCGATAAACTCTGCAACGTGCAGGGAAGTGAAATTATTTGTTCTTTGTAAATTCTTTTTTATTTAATTAGGAATCCCTCGCTTGTGGTTTCTGTTTCCAGAGTAGCAGTTTTGTGGGTGTAATGGTGTTCTACTTGGCTTCAAAGATTCCCATGCTATTTCTAGTCACAAATAAAGCAGTCAAACCAGTTTTGTTTTTTTCTCCTCAAGGCACGCTGCCCATCCCTAAAAGGTACGACAGACATAAAGAGCTTTTAGTCAGTTTAGACTAGCGGGCTGAAACTATCCAGACTGTGTGTGTGTGTATGCAGTGTAATTGCTCATGAGGATTAGGAGGGAGAGAGGAATAGTTAAGGCACATACACACACACACACACACACACACTCTCACAGACAGTGTGAAAAGGAAGAATGACTGCCCGGACATCTTGGTACAGTTTATGGAAGTCTTCGCTACAATGGAAAACGGAGGCACTCAACTATCAAACACAGTGCTGGCTCCCGCTACAGACATGCAGTGTTTTCTTTACAGTAAGTCTCTGCCTGACAAACAGACAAGCTGGCAATGGGACCGGCTCACATTGTTTGTCCTCTGCCTGCTGTTGTTTGGCTACACATCCTGTCTCATTTTCCATCCAAGGAGAGTTTTTTTTCTTTTTTCTTCAATAGACAGCAGGTTTCATGCGTTGTCTTGTAGCAGTATTCATAATATAGTATTTACAACGCACAGCAACTCATTGTCTAAACTAGAGGTTTGCGTAATTGCGGTATGCCTCGTCTTATGACCTGTCACAGTGTAGGTTGTTGTTTTTTTTCTGCCTGGCTCTGGACAGGTGCACAGACGTGTTTAGACGAATGCGGGAGTGATTTCAATAGGCCTGAACTAGCATTCTGCTTTGCTGGTTTGCTATCTTGACAGCCTGGTTTTGTAGAGAATTTAACATTTCTTGTTTGGTCTTGTGTTTTCATGTGTGTTTTATTTTTTTTAGGCCTAGATAAAAAGGCATTCTTCATACAGTGTTTACAGCTGCCGCACGCTAAACTGAAATCATTGTTATCTATAAAGACTGTTTAAATGTATGTGACAATGCTAGTTTAATTGTATGCATGATTGGAATAATTTTTGGTGCTGCTCTTATTTAAAGAAAAAATGACAGTCCTGCATGCGGTGTCAATAGGAAGGTGATCCTGCTTCTTTAGACAGCTTTTCTAAATCACAATTGGGTCATTTAGCGGACTTACAATGAGTACATTTACAAGTATTACAAGGTGCAGATAGGGGTTAGACATCTTGCACAAGGATGCTTACAGGTAGACCAACACCAGAGCTTGAACCCGCGACCTTCCGGCTGTGAATCAAACACCTAGACCACTAGACTATCCTGCCCCCCTGTTTGACTGGCTGCTACACTAGGATGGTGGTGGGGTTCTAATGCTTGTCTAAGGTTTACTTACTCCTTCTTCCTAATTGCTCTTTGTGCTGGTGATGTTAACCCCAGTGTGTATTTGTTTCAGGAGCTGGAGAAGAGGAGACGGGTAGAGGATGCGTACAAGTCGGCCGTGAATGAACTAAAGAAGAAGTCTCACTACGGAGGCCCAGACTACGAGGCAAGCAGGATTATATCAGTCTAATGGATTATGAACGGCTAGACACGCCTCAGCAGAACAATATACTGTATTGGAGTAGCACTTGAATTCCGACATCCCAGCATATAGACGTTGATGACATTTGCCCGTTGTGGCTTCTTTACAGGAGGGACCAAACAGTCTCATCAATGAAGATGAGTTCTTCGATGCTGTGGAAGCTGCCCTGGACAGACAGGACAAGATCGAAGAGCAGGTGTGTTCCTCCGTGTTCAGTTTGTGTCATCTTATAGAGAAATAAAGCATGCCATAGAAATAGGGTACATGAACAGGGCAGAAGGATTACAACAACACACCAAACACCTGCAAATCTTTCTTCCGGTGTTTGTTCCGGTGTTTTCTCATAACTGCTGTGCCCTTTGTCCTCAGTGTCAGTCAGACAAGATCAGGATACCGCGACTGACCCCCGTACCTCCCGGAGACGCTTACTCCACCATCGGCACACACCGCTTCGCCACCAAGGTATGCGACACGAAGCATCTTCTCTTAGGAGTAGGAGGAACCAAATTTCCATTGGAGTTCTTCGCGAGTCAAACCCAATCAGCTGGTTCATACAATGTCTGATATTTCTATATTTCCTCTTGCACATTCTATAACTTACTGTGACCTGGAATTTTTCTATCAATCTCTCTGGAATGACATACAAGATGTTGGGGCTTGTACTTTTGAGAGATTTTAATCTCCTCAGGGCCTTGATGTAAAAATGTCTTTTCTAAGGGGGTGGTTTGTGGTATTGTGTGCAAGGGGCCAGGTCTTTAATTTCCTATTTGTTTTCCTGTCCTCCTTCTACCATAAAGCCCCATAGCCCCTCCTCCTCTCTATCCTCTGTTGAACTAGTCAGTGCCTCAGATGACATACACAGATTCAGCTCCCAGGTACTGTATTTTGGCCATCGGAGAGCGCCCTCTTTCTGTGGTGGCTTGCCAATGCCCACTTCTGTCCTGATAGCATGGGAATGACTACTAACCAGTCTCTCAACGACCAATTGCATTAGGATTTAATAGAGTGGAGCAGGTTACGTTTTTAGCTTTGCAATGTTTTATCATTTGCAATTTTAAGTGTTTCAAGTGTAACGGGCATTTCAAACTGTACGTGTGTTAATTGAGTTGGCAGTCGAAGATAGTTTAGCACAAACAACTTTTAGAAGAGAACTCTGTGTTCGTGGAGAGACTAACAGACATTTCACATTATAATGATGCGATACTGTCCAGTGTCAGCAGGACACAGAGCAGGTGCTGTACATCCTGGACCTCACCTAAAACCCCTCTGTCCTCCCAGCATGCCTCTGTCTTCCTTAGCATGAGTGTCCTGCATGTGGTTTAGGGACCCTTGCTGACTTTGTCCACCTGGCTCAGGTGTCTTTGTGTTGTGACGCTCCCGGTGTCCCATTAAGTACCAGATTCTGGTGTCTGACTGCCGAGGTTCCTGGAAAGTGTTGTCATTTTCCATTTCAGAATGAATTTCTCTGAACGAATACATCCAAACATTATTATTTTTTTGTTGCAGCGACCCTAATGCAATTAAATTTACAGTTTTGTGTGTGTGTGTGTGGGTGGGGAGGGGGGGGTTCTCTCTACCTTAATTCATCCTATACAAAGCATGTTTTGAATGAGAGCGATGTAAAAAGCCCTATGTATCAAACCTACATTCCTGACATATGTGTCTGTCTCGCAGGTGGAGGAGATGGTGCAGAATCACATGACGTATTCTCTTCAAGACATGGGCGGAGATGCCAACTGGCAGCTGGTGATAGAAGAGGGTGAGATGAAGGTGAGAGGAGAAATAATGGTCTTCTGACTGCCTTTATGAAACATTAGATTTCAGTGTGGTTCGTCGTTGGAGATGTGTCGGGGAAGCCCAGAGGCTGTAAGAGGCAGGATAGGTTGGCGGAGCCCTTGTGACACAGTCATTCTTAAGATGTGCATTTTACCAGGTGTACAGGAGAGAGGTGGAGGAGAATGGTATTGTCCTGGACCCTCTCAAAGCCACACACGCTGTAAAAGGCGTGACGGGTCACGAGGTTTGCCACTACTTCTGGGACACGGCCGTGCGACTGGACTGGGAGAGTAAGATGACCTCCAAATTCATCATTGTATGATATTGTCAGTTTAGTCATTGATAGCCATGCTTCATAAGTCGAAATGAATGTCTACTTTTATATAATTTTCTCCCTCAGCAACCATTGAAAACTTCAATGTAGTGGAAACACTGTCAGATAATGCCGTTATAGTGTACCAGACACACAAGGTAAGTTAGTTTCACAGTGCTCTGAGGCTGCGGAAAATCTGACCAGTTAAGTTTTGCTGTCTATTTGATATTGTAACAGCCAATGGTTGTGTTTCAGAGGGTGTGGCCTGCCTCTCAGAGAGATGTTCTCTATCTGTCAGCCATAAGGAAGATCCTTGCGACAAATGAGAACGATCCAGACACCTGGTTGGTCTGCAACTTCTCTGTGGACCACGACAATGCCCCCGTACGTTTAAATCCGCAAAACTACACATGATTTTTGTCTTTTAAAATACAGCCGAAACTTGGGGTCTTCCTTATCCCATCAATGTATGCCTGTCCTGTTGAGCTCAGATCTTTCGAGGGGCTGAAGGCATCCTTGTATGATAGAATGGGTGTTATTTTGTTTTTAATGTTTTATTTACCGACCTATCTTAACCTTGTTTTGCCTCCAGCCCTCCAACCGGTGTGTTCGTGCCAAAATCAATGTTGCCATGATCTGCCAAACTCTCGTCAGTCCACCAGAGGGCGATAAAGAGATCAGCAGAGACAATATCCTCTGTAAGATCACCTATGTGGCCAATGGTAAGTGAAGTGGTCTTATTAGAAGGGTAATTACAACACAAACGATGATACATAGTTTAATGGGTTTTCTCTGCATGGCCATAGTTAACCCAGGAGGCTGGGCTCCAGCCTCAGTCCTCAGGGCCGTGGCCCGGAGGGAGTACCCTAAATTCCTTAAACGCTTCACCTCCTATGTCCAGGAGAAAACTGTTGGGAAACCCATCCTTTTTTGAACATAAACAGGTAATCAACTATCCAACTATTCTCTTTTATAACTTTACAAAATTAATGGGGGCAGGGTAGTCTAGTGGTCTATGTGTTGGACTCCCAGCCGGAAAGTCGTGGGTTCAAGCCCCAGAGTTGGCCTACCTGTAAGCTTCCTTGAGCAAGATGCCTAACCCCTATCTGCTCAATGTAATGGCATCATGTAATTGTAAGTCGCTTTGGATAAAAGTGTCTGCTAAATGACCTAATTGTAATGCAAGGGTAAAGTCTCTTAAAAATGTAACAATTGTTTTCCCTTATTTTGTCTCAGGTTTGGTGAGCATGTGCGTTGTCAATTGTAGAGACTACATTTCTCAACATTGTACAGGCTCTCATTGAAAACATGAACCTTTCACCTGTCTCAGAATGTCTACTACATTACCCAGGACACATATAGACCAGGAAGGATACTGGACTCAGAGGATTTTGACAAAATACTGGTTTATGGCTTTAACCCACCAGTAGTTGCTATCCCAGAGAACATGCAGTATTGGCCAAACACCATCAGCTTTCCATGGATATGCATTTCAAGAATTCTCGAAGGCATTTTGGGTCAATGTAACTTCTTTTGTGTAAATTGTTTTGTACATTTCTTATGGATCCATATTTCTTGAGTTTGCTTCAATTACTAACATCACAGCTTCTTGTCTTGCTGCTAAAGTACTTACTGCAAAGCATATAGAAAGTTCAGACAGGAAGTGTGCAGTGATGAAACATGGTACAGGCTCTCTGTGCCTCTAGTGAAGACTCCCCTTGTGGTTTGATGGAGGGGCAAAGTCTAAAACTTTGGACTCTCTTTTTTTGTTGGAAATCTTTTATATTTGTAGATTTGTGGTAGAATAGTTTTCAGATAGCACTACAGGCACAATGTATTGTACAGAGAAGTACAGAATATGTTTCGAGTTTGCCACTAAACCTAATTTGATATGTTGAGCCATGTTTTGGACATAGTTGAATTGAACTTCAGTTAATGGATTTCAGAAATCCAAATTAACCAACCAAAGCGCCTGATATCCAATTCTCTCTTATTAAGGAGATGGGTAGGTGGTTGGTGTTTCCTGTTCAACTCCTGATGAGACAGAGGAAAACTACAAATGTGAAAAGTTTGGGTCTTTGTCTGTCAACAGTGAGACATCCATGGCACAGTGGTATTTACTGGGATGTCATACACACTCCACGACAGTCAGACTCTTTAAATGTCACATCCTATAGAGTACTAAAGAGTGACTTCACTTTGACTGTTAAGCCGCCCCAATAAATGCCTTATAAACCAGGATGGACCCTTCCAAGAAAAAGAAAAGAAACCTGGCTTTCTCTTGTGTACAGCCACCAGATGTGCGTTTATCATCATTAAAATCCATTGGTTGGGTGTCCGCATTTCACATTGTCTTACCTCAACAGTTTTATTTGAGCTTGATTGTGTTGTCATTTAAGATGGACATTTTGCAAAGAGAGTTTGTATAATTCAGGACCTTCCCATCAGCTTCTTGGCTTACAGGGTCTAAGGTAAGGGAGTGTTTGGATGATGGGTTTTGCTGATAAGAGGAGCAAGCTACGAGCCATATCGGCTAATGAATGCATATGGCCTTTTTAATTCTGTTATATCATCAATAAATCTACATACTTTGTATGTTTCTTAAGTTGTACATCAGAAGTGTTATTTGCACTAAATGTAACGCAATTTGACAATGTTCAATAAAATAAAATTGTTACACAACAAACATTCCTTAGCTCAACCTATTCATGGAGATGATAGGAATTACTATTCTAACGCACCAAGCACACTACCAAGGAAAGGCAGACACTGAAGTTCAACCGTTTATTAGAGTCTTCTATATATAAATATGTAGTCTTGACATTCAGCAATTTTTATTTTTTCAGCGAGTAGTTGTTTTTTTTTTATAATAAATTAATATGGTCTCAAAATGGACACAAGCGTGATCTTGGAATTCAGTGACAAGTCGGATATGGTCTTCACAAAGGGCTGTTTGTAAAATCAAGTGTATGATGCAGGCCTTCAAACTGCGTCAAGAGGAAATGTTTATTCAGTGTCAGAAGATATCCTGAGTACAAGTCTCTTCGGTCGTAGTTCATAAAGCTAGTAGTGCCACATCAAAATGATCTTCAACAGTCCTTCATTGCCTGTACATGTACTAGAAATGACATGCAGAGCTGTGCATATGTTGAAAAATGTGCATATTCACATATCCAAATCTGTGCCTAGTCAGGTAGCCAATCTACCCAAAACCAGATATCTTCGGGGGGGAAATATGCCTTACACTAATAACTAACATTCAAAGTGCCTATTTATTATTCAAGAGCATGTCCCATGTATATTTTCCTATATGTGTTTCATCCAAGATGTTGGAGCTCCAGAAATTCTGTTTCCTCACAGTATGTACAGCACCTCCTCAACAGTGCATAAGGTTTTGGCTCCTCTCAGGGCAGCGCGAAGAACCATTCCAGTCTGGTTACTTAGTGGTCATCTTGACTACAGTTCGGCCCCTGTGACCATTTCAACGAGCGAGGAATCTGTTCATATGAATCTTTCCTCATTTGGTTTGGATGTGTCTACAGAGCTAACTTACTCTTGCATCATCATGGATCAAGACGGCCAGATAGATTCACTGTAAACATCTTATCCAACCAGCAACTAAAGGCAGCTGCAAATGTTTAAATCATCTTTTTGAAAAAAAAGTTTAAAGAAAGAAGTGTGCTGCAGGTCTACAAATAAACCTAACTATATATACCTTTCATATTTACATACTATATCCAACTGTCTAATATCAATCAGTAGACCATGAAAATAGTGTTGTACAAATATAAAACTTAATGGCACTTGACAGATGCTCTAAGAAGCGACAATTGAGCCTGATGTTAATCACATTATTACAGTAATGATGGAATGTTGTGATATCTGTAGATGTCATCGCCTATGATTATACTGGTGACCAGCCAGGTGAGCATTCCAGGTTGGTGATGTTTTGGCAAACAAAGTGGCAAAGTGGATTTAGCAGCGTTTGAGGTGGGTTCAAAGGCCATTTTCATATTTCCAGTGAAGAGTAGTGATTGTCAGATAATCGGTGAGGAGGAAATGTAGGTCGTAAAGCTGAATTTTCACTAAAGAGAATAAGAAAATACAACAGTGTAAGCAAAAACATGGAGCGTAGTTGTAACAGCGTCCACTAGTGACTAGAATATTAAGTGTTTTTTTTGTGTCAAAAAAAATAATAATTTAAAGAGCCAAAATGCTCATGTAACAAAATAATATCCTAGGAGAGGATAAAACTCACCTTTTGCACACCGAGGTGATGGCTAACTAAAACTACAATTATACTGAGACAAAATGAGCAATATTACCAGGTAGACGTCGAGAACTGATCCATCATCATGGTCCATTGTGCTCTGCTCTGAATTCAGACAGATGGCACTGTCCTCCAGCGTAAACGTGGAGGTGGAGGCCATGTCATCTCTAAAGCAAAAGAAGACAGAAGTGCATTATTGCACACTGTTGCCGTTGCCCACATGTAAAGCTCATATATGACAAAAGTCATTGTGACAGTTATGTGTTATATGTTATATGTTATATGTAAGGCGGTGACAGCCTTTAAAAGAAGAAAAAACACCCCAATTACCCTGATCATAACTGGAATATCTCAACTTTTAAACCTAAGGTTCAACCGCCATTTAAAAAAAAAAGAAACTTCAGACATGCTCACCTAAAATCTGAAGGGCAGAATTCTCCACATATACAGTAAATTTCACTTTCTCTCACAAGAAATTAATACGTTTACTGCATGTTCTTTTCTATTTGTTTGTGATCTCAATAACATTAATTATTCAATCATTAATTGATGTTATTCAGTAATGCATATTACAACTAACCAATATTTAGTATAATAATTTATAAGTAATATAATTTTAGCCATCTATGCCCTAGTTTCTCTTCATTTACTTTGAGAATATTCAGAGAATATGATCATAGTAAGCCTATACAGTATGTTGGGCCCACTGACAGAATGGTGAGTGTTCTGTGAAGAGACGCCAAGTAAATAAACCATTGTCCAAAATTGTGTGGCTCTTTAGTTCAAACACCAGAGGGCAGCGTGGACAAAACATTGTATTTACAGCAACTGTTTAAATTTAAGAAAATAAATATCCTTTTATGACGTGGCTGTTTACTTTTGTTGTTGAAAGGAAACATATAAATTGACACGGAGAACTAAAAAGAGTATGAACTTAGCTTAGGAGAATGAAAATGTAATAAAGTGTGTGAAAAATGTTGCTAGCAACAGACATGTCGCTAACAATGTGCACTTTTGTCACTCTTGTCAATCATTCTGTCTAACACAATGGAACTAAATGATACCTTCTCCAAGCCTCTTTTCAAATATTAATGAAAACCGTTGACTGAACAATGTCAGGACATCAGCCTGGTGACAGAGGGGACAAGACCAGGCAAGCCTCACAATAGAGTCACAAACAGACCGTTAGGACCTGACACTGACACTACCTGACAGAGAGGAGAGGAATGAGAGAAGAGACCTCAAACACCAGTGAGGTAGCATCAGGAAAGAGAACGGATTTAAAGGAAGATTCCAGCTCTTTGTGAGGCTATATAGGCAGTATCTATAACACAAATGTATTATTTATACACTTTACAGCTAAAGTATATCAGTGTTGCACAGATGTGTCAGGAGGACTGGCTCATATGGGAAGCCTAGGCTAGGATATGTGCAGCCTACTGCATGAAAGTGAGACAAAATTGAAGTCAACAGTCAAATTCATCTGTCCACCTGGGTTTAGCCTTGTCTAACAAATCAATGAGCAGCATAAACGCCAGTTTTAGCTGGCAGTATTTATGTGAACCTAGCTGGATGAGTCACATTCTCCGTGGTCTACGTCACCAGTGAGGGACTGCAGGTGACATTAGCGTGGGAGTGGACAGGTGTGTGTGTGTTTGTTTATGGGAGGGACAGTTACACAGAGTAAGAACCAGTACCCTATCCCTGTATCAGTAAAGCTATCAGTAGGTTAAAGGGAATATGGATAATATATTGAACGCTATCTTAAGGGTAATGCAAGTCTAACACAAGCAAGGAAACCACTGGAGGACGTGCTCAAAACAAACAGACAGGCCGAGGGACATACCTGTCCCCAGTCTGGTGGTCCAGGTTGACAAAGATAGAGGAGGAGGAGAGGGTTCCCATAGAGGAGCCTTGGTAGAACGAAGGTGTAGCAGGGACCAGATCAGGATGGAGGTAGGACCCAAACACACCTGGGGGAGAAACACAAAGAACACAACCTATCTATGTTGTGTCGTCATAGCAACAAACGCAAGTATTGTCATGCATGCTCATGACTTTAAATGACACACACACACAGACACACACACGTTCACTTTGATGAGATTTTCCTGGACACCTTCATTGAAACATAGTGATCAATACAGTATTGAATTTCAGTACAGTGCACTTAGATGAGCAAAGCCAGAAAGAGCAGAATGGTTTTATTGCGCTAATCCATAGTGGGTATCATGTTCAGACACATGACCTGGTCCTAATGTTCCAGACAAGACATGTGAACGTGATTTAGGTCAATCATTTATACAGTTTAAGTGAACTATCAACCTTATATGCTTAAAGACATTGTCTGTTGTGCAAGACTGATTTAATAACCGAATTAAGTAATTACGTTATTGCACATTATGTCAGGATTGGGTTAGGCTGGGCAGGGGGGAGTAACGCTTCCACACAAGCAGAGATAGGAAGTACCAAAGTAAGTTAAGTTAAGTTAAGTTAAGACGTGTGACTTTTACTCACTACAATTAAAAAGAAAAATCTGTACATTCCACTCACTTTTATTCTCTTGTATCAGACACTATCTATTAGGGCTGCTGATAAAGCATTTAACATATCTAAAGCCCAGAGGATGTGACAGCAGAACAGAGGAGTGGATTTTCCCTTGATATATTTATTTGCGTGTCTACATGTCACCCGCGACTGGCTGCGTGTACACCTACGCATACACATATTGCTTTAGATCAAAAAGAAGGGAAAGAGGCAAAGAAATATCTAACTTTTGAAGTGATTAATGAATGCCACTGTGTGGTAATGATGGACTTAAAAAGTGTTTGTTAGACATCGATTTGAGGTCTAGCCTAATTTTTCATTTGTTCTTATTGATTATTTCTCAAAAAAGAACACTTAAAAAGAGACTTTTTACTTTTATACTTTAGGTAAATTTAAAAGCATGTACTTTTATACTTCAACTTGAGTCAAACATTTTTTAAATGTTCCAGAGTATTTTTGCACATTTACTTGATTAGGGAATGTCTGTACTTCTACCACCTCTCATGACTTCCTGTCAATAGGCATACACCCGGTGTCTTTCGTCAGTATATTAGTATATGGTACAGGTCACACATCCGGCTAACTTTAAGATTGTTACAACACTTCTGCTTTCACACTTTGTGTAAGGTTTGATTCATTAAATGCCATGTCTGCACTGCAGTAAAAGAACTCCACCCCCACTTGCAATTGCATAATTTTAGACAAACTGTTCTTGCTTTAGTTTAGTGTTTAGTTTACATTTTAGTGTTTGTCTGTTTTAACAATGAAACAATGTTGATCTAATTCAAGATAATTTTGTACGATTTTTTTTTTTAAACATTGTATTTTAGAACAGCCGTGTCAGTAGACACGGCTTAATGATTGGGTGTGTAAAACTGCCACTAGAATTAGACATTGGACAGGTGTAAAACACTGATAATATTACAAATCTTTCTTGTACACGCATCATCCTCCCACAGACACACACACACGTTTTATCGGGGCTTTTAACAACAGGATAGCCTCTGTTTTGTTTCAAGTGAGGCCACATATCAAACAAGGACAGGCTCTCCCCTGTGCCTTTTCATGGCCCCAAGTGCTTCTGAAAAGCCCTATCAACTAGAAAGAAAAAAAGTAGGCCCAAAGTTGACATGATAGACTAGGAAGCAACAGTTCAAAACATTCAAACGGCAAACACGACACTGCCTTTCTGTTGTTCTGTTTCAAACCACATCATTAATAATGCAGCGACCTCGTCACTGGGACCGAACGTGCCAGACACGCCTCTGCGCTTCATGATAAGAGGGAACAGCTTGTCCAGCCATAAATAATGCGTTTCCCCTGTGTTACTGTACCTCGTCCATCCAGGCTGGCCAGGCTGCGCCGCCCCCCCAGGCTTTCCCTCTTCTCTTCCTCATTCCTGTCATCCGCATGCGAGGACAGGATCTCCTGTGAGGAGAATTTCAGAGCTGGGATGGATGTGCGGGTCCTCCGGGAAGGAGAAAATCGAATCACTGCAAAAGGATAAATAGGTTTCACATTGTAGTACAGCATGTATGGACAACTTTAATGAGTCCGACTCTACTCTATAACAACAGCTCGGATAATATCCTAGACTATTAACACTGACCTTTACGCATACTACTGATGTTGATATATTATTATATATTATTTATTGATATTTAACTTGACTTTGTACTGGTAGTAAGTCCACCCACTTCCGTCTTAACACTGCTAAATCCATGGCTAGTGTTATTGTTTTCCACCTCTGTTGGGTTTTAATGTATCTAAACTCACGGCCATGTCACTGGTCAAAGAATTATAGAACAACTAACAAGAGAATAAATCAAATTAAACTAGATAGAATTTCATCCCACATACACTGTATACACTCTATATAGCATCTATAAAGTGATGCTAACTAATAAATTGAAAGAAAAACAAAACATACTATACAGTCATACCATCACTGTTTTTTTTTATATTTAAAGGAACTTATACATATTGTCACAGAGAGAACTTGTTGTCTGCCAAAATCAGAAGAAAACCTAGCACATTGTTAAAAGGCCTCCTCTGTCAGACCATGAAATTGAATATTTTGCTCATGTCTCACTGGGAAGAGGCTGATGCCAACGGCCCGGCTAAACCCTTAAATCACCACCACTGCCATGCTAATCATCGCGGAGCAAGGGTCCACGTGATTACACAATTACTTTATTACATAATCTTTCTGCTATTGCAACAGCAGAACTGTCAGGTGAGGGTAGGTAGTGTGTGTGTGTGTGTGTATGTATGATCTCATTATGCAGTGCCCACAAAGTGGCTAACTGGCATTGCCTCTAGCCAAACCCACTACTTTCTCAGCAGACTCAGCAGGTACACTTGAACACCATCTTTAATGCGTGAATATTATTCACATTGAGATGTTACGGTGAAAGACACACCAAACGTTCTATTGCAACACCCCCTCCATGACTTCAGTATGGTGCAGAGAGTGTTAATAGTAAGTTGATTATAACTTCACCCAATGTCACAGTCTGTCATCCATTGCCAAGGTATTTGTGTAATGTGAGGTGAACTGCACTAATAGTCAAGCTGATGGCGGGTTCTCTCTCGTTGGAACCTCTAGCTCCTCTACTTGGTACAACGGATATCAAACCCCGTTCCAGCTTACTCTGATGCTTCCGGAACACCCTTGTGCTCATGAACTTGAGGAAGCGGTTGGCATAGAAACCGGGCCGGTGCACAGAGACAGAATCCTGAGGAGAGACGAGGACACAATGGCGGCCTTTCACTAAACAGAACTTGACTAGATGAATGGTGCATTCATGAGGGCACAGGTATTGGATTGTGAGTGACTTATAGACCTACCCCATCGTACACCAGGGCTTTCCACGAGTGTTCCAACTTTTTAATGAACCTGAGGAGAAATTAAACCAAAGGCCCTGTCACAAGCATTACAAGTAATTCTTTAATGCTAGTCACAAAGTGTATTAACAATACATCTCTGGCCTACAGTTAGGGAAAAGAACATATACTGTAAACAAATTAAATAAACATAATTACAATTTTATTAATCAGACACTTTTATCCAAAGTGACTTACAGTCAGTAGCTGGGATTACGCCCGGCTTTGCCTCCTGCCCCCAGAATACAGATAAGCAGGGAACAAATAGGTCCCATATTTGTTTTCCCCCTACCGTCTCTACAACTGCCATTTTACACCTTAACCAGACAGGTTGGCAATAATGTATTTAAACTTTTTTAAGCAGCCCGTTTGATGGGCTATAGTTTTTTCAAAATCAATTTGTGATTAAAGAACACCATGTGAACTGTGTGCCCTTTTGACTGAGTTGGATGGGAGAAAGGATTCCTGTGTGTGCTTTTAAGAGCCGACCAGGACGGCTTCTAGCATTTTACATCAATTTATGGCAAGAACATAAAAAAATGAATGGAATGAAACAACAAATAGGAATCATTTTATGATGTCACACCATTGATTACTACTGTACATTGTCTTGAAAACTGTTGGGTTTCTACCATTTTTGACATTGGAATTGGAGAAAAGGAATGTAGGTTAAAGAAAAAAAATAAGAAAAAAAAGCATTTTCTAAACCATCAGACATGTCATGTTCCCATATTTCATGTCATTACAATATCACAGGGCCTGCCATACCTGTATGATTGCAGTATGTCTATAATGCCAAGGAAGATGAGCAACTTCTCTTCTTTGTGTGTTTTGGCAGGAATTCCACCCATCCTGAAAGATTTAAAAGACAATATTAGCATAATTCGCCAAGCCTTCTTCTGCCTGCTGCTCAACCTAATGCCTAAAAGGCAGTTTTTAACAAGTTTGTACTAGTTAACACAATATGCATTCACATGTTTACATGTGTAAAAGTAACGGTATTTATGTAGCCACGACAGTATATGAGAGCTCTATATACACTATAGGCAGCTTATTGAAACCTGCTAATGCCAGTGTGAGTGAGAGCTTGAGTGAGAGACAGAAAGAAAACCACACAGACATCCTGTCACTGGAGCTGACTCACGTATCGTCTGTGGTGAGGGCCTCAGCGGCCCGGCCGTCTCCCTGGATAGACTCCATAGCGGTGGAATAGAGGACCCTCTGACCTACGGGCTTCCTCCCATCCCCGCCCGCCTGGCCCGGCTCCGCCTCTCTGTGGTCTAGGACGTGTACCCCCAGCAGCAGGCTGTAGTCCATGATCTTAAAGCTCTCCAGAACCTACAGGAGAATGCATGAAGACATATCAGGATTCTCTCCTTTATTAAATACTATGAAGAAGGGTTTTATACAAAGGCAGCCCATGTGATATTGCTACAGCATTCCTCTGCTGCAATATTTGCAACATGTTGCAACATTTACAAAACAGTACATCACATACAGTGTAAAACAACATCATACAAAATATACATTACATGTATATTTCCATGATGGAAAACAGTTGGTTCCATACAAAGGTTTAGATCAGTGATCACATCATTGTTTTGTCTTGAGCCATGTTGTTGTTTTAAAAATACTGAAGCTTGTGCATTCTTTGATATGGGTGGGATTTTTGTTCCAATTATCTGCTGCTCAGATTGCAAAACAAATGGCCTACACATTACCATATACCCATAAATACTATATAATTCATGTGTGATGTGTGGCCTAAAGAGAAAGTGGCTTGCATGACTTTGCATGAAAAATTTGTTACAAAAAGCCTATAATAATAACACTATGTTGCCTAATAACTACTGTATATACACTATTAAACAGGCAATTGTAAATAATAATAGTAATAATAATAGTAAATAATGTTAAATGTTTTTGATGATGGATGATTTTTGAATTTCTTTGTGGTTTATGGTCGATAGTAAACACATGCAAAGCAACACACACAAGAGACATAATGACTCCAACAAACACTTGGGCTTTTGTTCAAACTTTGCTTTTTCCATATCAACTATTCAAAATCCCTTCACCCTGACTCCCCCAGTAGCCATCTTGAACAGAACAGAGCCATATACTGTACAGTAGGCCTCCCACAGAAGGCTGCTACTAGATGCCCTGGGCCCAGCTTGCTTAGGGACACAATAAAACATCACAGCACAAAGAAAGCTGCTGCATTCATCTGATCCAGTTCGCTACTGTATGTACAGTAGTGCAACAACACAACGTTAAGAAGAGAAGGTACATTCCAAACTAGAGCACCAGTGCAGTAATGCCTAAATGTGTGTTTAATGTTAGATTTTGAAAACCACCAAACTTTTGAAAGATTTTTTTTTTTTAATTCTTGTGGTATATTTGAATCTAGTAGATCGGCGGCTATCCTCAAAGAATGGCAGCACCGCCCTCTTGTCTTAGTGCAAACAAAGCCCTGTATTCTTACAGAGACTTTGAGTGGATGGAAACGGATAATCCTGGCAATCCTACAGTAAATAAGCTTGCTTACATCATCCCATGTTCTTAAACAAATCACAGCATGTTAAGGTACAGTAAGTGTGTTGTTGTTTTTACAGTAATTGTGTTAGGACACCAATACCCACCTTGAACGACGATCAAAGTTATTTTCCATTTTATTTTATTAAAACTGATTAGCACTAGTTGCTCTCACTTGTTCTTCCTACAGGTTGCTCACTGTAATTCTTTGGAAACACATTATTATTGTATAGCTAAAATTATAATAATTGAAATGAATATTTGTTGTTTAAATAGCGAATAAAGACTACTTGATTATTCATTTTAAACCATCCCCAACTCGGAGGGTCAAAATTCTTTAAAATATCAGAAAAGCATGATACGACTGTGGGCAACTCCTCACGGTCTAGCACTATAGCACAATATATTTTACACCCGACTCCTTTTATAATGTCTTCCATCCAATCATAAATTAGTTGAATATATTTATTGAACCTGGCAATTTGATGATTGGCTGAGTCAGAATGCACAAAATATAGATATATAAATATATAAGCAGCACAGAAAAATCGTTGGGTTTTATTTTTGATAGGGTGGGCAAAGCTTAATCTAGGGTGGGCAATGCCCACCCCCCACCCGACCTTGTCGCCGGCCCTCCTACAGCCTACTTACGCGCACCCATTGCGCACAGCCATACGGCTTGCAACCGCACTGGTGAGAAATACCTCTTGTAACCATCTCCTGCTACAAGCTCTGCCAACTGCACGCAAGGGGCCGGGGGGACGCTAGAAGCTGACGACCAGCCGACCAGTGCTAACAGGTCTGCCTCCCTATCAAAATAAAACATTTGTGTTCGTTACATGAAGACATTCCATTGCCATGCGGCGTTCTGAATGCTGTTTCAGAAGCATTGATTCAGAAAAGGCTACTGAAAAAGCATGAATTTGTCCAGGACATTGACATGAAACAGAGGATCTGTTTATTATGCTTTCTGCTCAAAGACAGGAAGACCAAAACCACACACACAGATGTGCACACAAGTGTCTATTCTTTCCTGGCACTGCATAAATTTTGTGCTTGCGTATACATATTTGTGAATTGGCATGTGTGTGTGTGCACTACCGGCTTAAACATTAAAGAAAAACTGAGTTTGCAAAAATTGTGGATGTGGCACTCTTGATGATAGAGGCCATGCCTAAACTGAGGAAATCCCTTTACTCTATTTCTAGGAATGACATTTTCATAGTAGAGTACTGTACTAGTGCTTTCAAAAAGCTTATGGGACTTTGTTTATAACAGGAATCTGTTCATTCAATTTAAAACAAACCAAAAGAGTGTGAGAAACAGAAGAAAACAAATGCTCATCAACAGAAAATCGGCAATGGTTCTTAGAGGATTATGACATACCATGACTCGTGCTTTTCAAAGTAGGGAAGACAATTGTTCTTAAGAAGACAAATACGAGAAAGAAGGCATGCGTGTGAATGTGTGAATGTGTGTTTTTGGGGGTATTTACAAATGGTGTTGCATACATTGCGTTGTTATGTTTTTTTTTTTTATGTTTGACTATTTTAGACAAAACAACAGACACAGTCACAACAGTAACCTGGATTTGATCCGATTTTTGTCAGAAATTATCACACACACACACACACACACACACACACACACACACACACACACACACACACACACACACACACACACACACACACATCATCATGACGCATTCGATCCGCCATCAATCACCATAAAACCATCAAGGTCCTTCTGTTCCCAGACTGCAGACATTGAAACAATTAAGATGAAGCTGGCGTAATGGTGGTCATTAGTCTGTTAGTTGAATGCTACCACTCTGGAGTGCCCATTCTGACAGGTTGACGGCACTCAGCAGGAACTCTGCCTTCCTTCCTGTGCTCTGACTACCCACCCCCTACCCCCACCCCCCTCCACATACACGCACACACACACAGCATCTGGGTTAAATCCCATTTTAAATGTCAAAGACCTTTCAGGAAGCGTTAAATGTGTGTGTGTGTGTGTGTGTGTGTGTGTGTGTGTGTGTGTTTGTGTGTGTGTGTGTGTGTGTGTGTGTGTGTGTGT
>JAOEHI010044589.1:0-21160 GCA_025447815.1 Percopsis transmontana
TTTGGGGTCCCCTGCTGGAGCTGCTGCCCCCGCGACCCGATTCCGGATAAGTGGACGACGATGAGATGAGATGAGAGGTCATTTTTTCACATTTTTCCACTATAAAGGGCAAAAATATTTTTAAACATTTATACTTTTTACTAAGCTAAATTCTGATTTATAGGCATGTACTATTTGGGACATCACAACTAATTATAACATATCATGAGCCAATGTGCAAATCACAGGGGTGCATTCTTGAAGTCGAAACATTTAGCTTCCTTGAAAGAAAAAATGGTGTAGGGCCTACTTGTCAAACATTTATTTACCGAACAATCTGAAATGGTAGTATTTTACTACAAAAATCACATCAATGTGCACGGCAGCATCAAAAGGATCCTTCTATGACTATAACTAAGTTTGCCCTAATGACATGCTGATGTCATCATTCTACCAGAATGTTGTTTGCTTACGATGACTGGTGTATGACCTTTTTAGCTATTGACAAATGTATCTGTTGTAAGTCACTTTGGATAAAAGAGTCAGCTAAATGCTGCAAATGTAAATGTAAACTGTAAATTTTGAGATGAACCTGAATCTTATGCCTGATTCCAAATCTATATCCCATGAGTACCAGGATGGCAGCAGCAAACACTACTAAGTCTAAATTATTGAACAATGTCTGAAAAGACGGCTGTATAAGGCTGTAGTTGCTAACTGAATTGTAGCTGGGTGGCTGGCTAAATCTGTCACCGTGTAATACAGTATTACAGCCATCTATCACAATGTAAGAGCCTGGCAAATGTAAATAATCACGTGTGAGATGACTTATTTTAGTTAGGCTATATAAATTGTGCATGCTATATTGTAATCCCGTTGGGAAGTCAAGATCACTAAACTCACCATTCAGATGAACAAGTCTATGATTTTGATGAACAGTTGGCTCCTCTTCAGAGTCCGATTGAGGCTCAAACTTATATGGTTGTATTTCTCCAATATTCCTGCTTGCCATTACAAATTGATGCTCATTGTTTTGTTTGTTTTTTTGGCAGCCATGCTTTGGACAAATGGTCAGAGGGCATGAGGGCATTTCAAATTAGATCCTGGTATTTTCAATGATGGTGAAAGTGTTGTTGAGATGCTGTTTAGAGATTGTGTGGTATATTGAACTTATTTCAAAAAAACACAATTAACTAAATATTATCCAATATAGAGTATGTTTTAATGGTTAAAAATTTAACTGTTGGTCTACTTTAACAGTGTTTGGCTTCTATATAGATACTGAAGGTATATACATGTATACACCTGCATGCACGTCGCACACACACACTACAGGGCTCCTGTAGTGTGTGTGTGCGACGTTGAACTCTCCTGTTGAACTTTGACCTAAAGTAGTGGGTTAATATATGGTTAATCGATAATCCTGGTGAAAGAGTTCAATAGTGAATTATTGGATTCAGGAACAGTCCCGAAAGACGTAAGAACTGACCTGACACACACTCAACCATAGCTTCAGTTTTCTAGAGGAGAGGTCAAGCTAACACAGTTAGGTTAGGGGTTCTATTTCCTGTGTAAAGCAAGGCACTAACACAGCCAGGGTGAGGTAGTCAGTGGTCAGCCAATCATAACAGCCCTTTATGCCGTGTGTGTCATATCTATGTGTGTTGTGTGTGCGTGTGTGTGTGTGTTAAAGGTCAGTTGATAAGGGTGTGTAAAGTCTGTAGCCTTTGTGCTGAACTCCTGATGAAAACTGAACCTTTAGTCACCCCCCTCCTTACCCCTTACACCTCCCCCCATACACACCTCTTCCAATTCCCCTTCCCTTGCAAATTTCTTCCTCAGCTCACTGTATATTTTTGAAACACAACTGTGCACAAAATATTCACGAGGCTGATTGAGAGTCTATGTGATCCTATAAGTACTGGAGGAGGAGTAGAGAAGGATGTCAGCCACTTAGCACTCGGGTAATGGGAGGGGAATGCGCTGAGCTGAGTTTTAAACCAAAATAATATATTTGTAATGCTGGTTTCAACCACAAGGGAAATTCCAGACACAAATTGGTGTGTACCATAAAAATGACACTTGTCATTAATACCTTTATGGTTAGGATAGGGTAAGGTTTAAAGTAGTGTAGCTTGGTTCAAATCTGGAGTCTTTAGTCAAGTCTCAACTGTAAATGTAGAAAACCATTTTAAATAAAGTTGTGATTTGAGTCCCCACCTATGTGGTCGGGGTTATCGTTAGCATAGCATGGTTCTGTTGTACCATAACTGTCCATTTTAGGTCAGCACATCGTGTTTGTGTCTTATGTTTCCTCAAAGCTCCTGCATTTGTTTTGCTGCTTTGTTAGAAGAATCATATTAGAACAGTAGTTACAGCTCAACTTTGGTAATTTGAAGCAACAGAGCAAGACAGTGTCAAGGTTAGGGTTAAGTGTTAGCATAGAGTTTAGATCGCCATCCATCAGCGTCTGTCCTCCCAGCAGGCAGCTTGCATAACAGTCTGATACATGTGTGTGTTGAGAAATGTCTGGCCTGGTCTAAACTGCTGCCTCAGCTAAAAAAGACAAATATGGAACAAGGGAGAGAAATTCATATTCTGACCCCTGACCTGCCATCTACTAAATAATAAATAATAATAATAATTAAAAAACAGATAAAACCAGAACAAAGTATATAAAACATCCATCCACATCTATACTGCATGTGAAACCCTAACCTAAATACAGGCCATACAATATATATAACTAAACTATCTGAGGGCTTGCCCCCTGCCGAGGAGACCCTGTCCAATCAAAACAGCTGCAACCCTTCACTTACAAGCACACGGGTAACCATGGTAATAGAGTAATTGACCTCCCAAAGGACCTCGACTTACAAAACGTTGTAGGGCCTATCTGTGGCACATATCGCCCCAAATCTCTCCATGACTTATATCATGTAGTTAAAATAGGTCTAAATTAATATATCACGTGACCAGATGTAGCTACAGATTTGCATGATGTACCCGTGTTTGACACGTCTTAGAGTTCATTTCCGTGACCTGGTCATGTTCTTGGCTACAACAGGAGCTCATAGATCAACCTTGTATGGGGGGCAGGATAGTCTAGTGGTCTAGGTGTCGGACTCCAAGCCAGAAGGTCATGGGTTCTTGGGTTCAAACCCCAGAGTTGCCCTACCTGTAAGCATCCCTCAGCAAGATACCTAACCCCTACCTGCTCCATGTAATAGAACCATGTAAGTCACTTTGGATAAAAGCATCTGCTAAATGACCTAATTGTAATTGTTTTGTCCCAAGCTGACAGCAGTTCAACTTGTGTTAATGTGAGCTAATATATAGCCAATAAAATAACTTAATGAGTAAATTAATATAATAACTTCCAAGTGATTTATTTAATTGTGAAACCAAAATAATATTTAACAGCACCTTTATTTAGGGAAAAACCCAACCGACACCCTATACAGTATACCTGTATCTTCATCTTCCTGTAGTGCCCTCTGGTGGCTGTACTGGAAATTTATTAATAGACTGCTTGAATTTTTGTAAATGTATGATAGAAACTCTCCACTTATTATTAGCAATATTAGATCTAAAAATTTGACACCATCTATTTTAATTAATATCTAAATCTAAATATATCTGAATGATTTATAGCTATATGTAATTAAGAGAAGTCCGTTGAGTTCAATACAGTCTGGTTCTGAGAAGAAACAGAATGTATTGAAGGATTTTATTGTAAATAAAATGTTATTAAATGTTATGTTATTTAACGTGGTTTAAACTATGTAACCATTTTAAATTAATTAGCACCATAGGGAAAGAAACATTCACTGAAACATTTATAAAATAAGAAAAAAATGTGTGCGTGTTAATGTAATGTGAAGGTTCATTTGGGTGTGTGTTCAGCTCTTCAGGTTGTTAGAGGCATGCAGGAGGGAGGTGAAGAGTGAGTCTGGTCTCTGCTGTAAAACTGCCGGATGGTCAAACTCTACTGCCTGTAACGCACACACACACACACACACACACACACACACACACACACACCTGGTGTAATTAAAATGTAACAAAAATGTTTGTATAAGTGTGTGTGTGTTTTATACCTGTCCACAGTCCATGACTAGCACTCGGTCAGCACGCACCACCGTGTGTATGCGGTGAGCGATGGTCAGTGTGGTACAGTGTCTGAACACGTCTCTGATGGTCTGCTGGACCAATGCATCTGTCTCTGCATCGATGGAGGCTGTCGCCTCATCCAAAATTATGATCTGGAATAACATCAGCGTTTACATTAGAATTTAACATAATTTACAATATTTACATTTTAAATAATTAAAATTGCAGGTATTATTTGCAGGTAATATTCAAAATAAAAAACACTTTTATGATCTGTAAGTAACATCACCTGCAGTAGTATGTATATTCAAATTAGATTTACATTACACAACATATGATTGGCAGTTTAACATGAAACACTTAAATAAACACTAAAACTAAAAACTAGACAGGCAGGTCGACAGACAGACAAACAGACAAGTACATAGACAAACAGGCAGACAGAAATACAGACAGACCTTAGAGTTGCGGAGCACGGCTCTGGCCATACACATCAGTTGTCTCTCACCCACTGAGAAATTCTCTCCATTCTGTAGAACCTTGGCCTGCAGCCGTCCAGGTAGCATAGATACCTGTTAACACAGTACTACTAGTAATATTATTGTAACACCTTGCCTTGGATAACTTTTAACAGAGGATTACTAGTACTACTATTATAAAACGACAGTGGGGCGACAGTGGCACAGGGGGTAGATCAGGTCGTCTGGCAATCAAAAAGTCACTGGTACAATACCCGCGGACTTCTGTCTAAGTGTCGAGGTGTCCCTGAGCAAGACACCTAACCCTAACTGCTCACGATGTGTTAGATGACGCCTTGCATGGCAGACACCACCATCGGTGTGAGAATGGGTGAATGTGAGACAATGATGTAAAGCGCTTTTGGTGGCCTGTGGGGTACAAAAAAGCACTATATAAATACAGTCCATTTACCAAAACCCTACCTGCCACCAGCCATCATAGAATTTACACTACCTAGTACAAGTACTATTACTATTGCTGTATGTGTGTGTCCATACTGGTTCCTTCATGTAGGTTTTCTCCAGTGCCTCCCAGATCTGCTCATCACTGCAGCTGTTAAACGGGTCTAAGTTATACCTAGGCACACACACACATACACAGTGTGTGAGTAAGTTTGTTAGCAGTGCGTTTTAGTTTTAGGTAGCAGGGTTCAGACTTGCAGCCCTTACCTCACTGTGCCGGCAAACAGAACTGGGTCTTGGGGGATGATTGACAGATGGCTACGCAGGTCCTGCAGGCTGATATGTGTAATGTCCAACCTGTCAATCAAGATGGTACCGCCCACTGGCTCCACTAATCTGAATAGAGCTACACCCAGAGAGGACTTCCCTAAAATGAGAGAAAATTAAATAATACAGACATCATCCTGCCATAACAGTAGAATTCAGAGACGGTTCAGAACAGAGATGGTTCAGAACAGAGACGGTTCTAGTGGATCCACTGGGTCTGGTGATGTCTCGTACCCGAGCCGGTCCGACCCACAATCCCGATGTTCTCGCCAGCCCTTATGTGAAAGTGTAGGCCATTGAGAACGATAGGTGTGTTTTCACGGTAACGCATCTTGTAGTCCTGGAAGGTGATGGAGCCCGACTGGGGCCAGCCCTCTGGGATCTGGTCCTGTCTGACCTTCTTCAGACCTTCAGGAATACAGTTCTGGACACAAATCGTTCACATCAAGTAAACCACTATTGTGTTTTTTTCCTGAAGGATTTGTAATGCCAAGAACTAGAAATTGTTTAATAATGGAAATATGGTGATCAATATTTCTTATTTGCAAAAAATTATTATTTTCCTTCTCTAGAGAGCGCATTACCCAGCCAACCAATCATGAGAGATCACATGACCCAGTCAGCACATTACAAATCACGCAATGCTAGCAAGTGTGTGCTGACCATGATGTATTCCTGAATGCGCTCCACAGAGCTGAACCGAGCCTCCAGCTCCGTCGACAGCCTCACGACGTACTGCAACATGCCTGTCAGCTAAACACACACAAAACACTGAAACTGATGTGTTTACCCTGTCACTTGTTAGTAGTAACACCTGGGTGGTATAATAGACTTCCAGATAGCTCTAGTTAGCTCTAGTTAAATAGTAATCTAGTTAGCTCTAGTTACTATAGCTCTAGTCACATAGTGAGATCTAGTTACCTTTTCAGTTATAGGTCTAGTGATATCTAGTTAACTAATTAGACCTAGTTGCCTACTTAGATCTAGTTAGATGTTTACCTGGATGGTGTAGGACAGTGCCAGGCCTTTCATGGCGGGGCTGATGACACTGTTAGAGCTAAGAACAACAAACAGCGCCACCAGCAGGGTGACAGTGGCACACATGAGATCCAGCCAGAAGGAGAGCCAGCGCGTCCCGCAGTTAAACAGGACATAGTGGTTGGAGTTAACGTCACTCAGGGATTGGAACCTGTGACACAACACAGCAGGATCTGTCATCACCATCGCCTGCTGGTTAGCCAGACAGCTAGAGATGCATTATGTGTCAATAAAACTCTTTGTAAAATTCAGGGAAGTTCGGCGCCTAGATACATCAACATGGAGTCTTCCCAAGGTCCAATCTCAACAGTCAAGGGTAGTGACCTCCGTTGTAGCAGAATCACACCTCAAGCCCAGGGTGAGCAGCACAGAGTTACATCACTGCACACAGCAGGCGTATTGATGAATTGATGTATTGATGACTTCAGAACGCATTAGGGCAGCTGTGTGTGTGTGTGTGTGTGTGTGTGGGTCGTACAGCCTGATGTAGGTTTGTCTCTTGTCGTAGGCGTGGATGGTGCTCAGGCCCTGCAGGGTGGAGGCGGTGAGAGAGATCCAGGGTGATCGACTAACATTCTCCATCCTCTTCATCTGACGGATGCTCCTCTGAAAGACACTATAGTACATACTAATAATATAGTACAGACCAATACTACACACTGTAGGACACACCACAATACTAATATAGCACACACTAATAGTAAACACTGCCTACATATTATAACATTATAACTCTGGGAGTATTATAGCAGAATCTATCCTATGTATTAAGATGAAAATCATCATCTATTTATTGTCAGCTAAGTAGACATAATTTATTTCAAACTGTCTCTTTAGGACAGACAGCAGCTGGCATACAACCTAGATTTCATAGTCTGGCCACTAGAGGTCAGCAGATACCCACAAGAGGATCAGAGCAAAGATGGATCCCAGGATCACCACTGCGATCAGCATTAGGGGGAAGACGGCTGCAATTGTGGCCACGGTATAGGCGTTTACGAGGCTAAACTGGAAAAAGGAGTCCATGTTGAGAGGCAGGACACTGTCCACCTCATCCTGATCTTTGGAGAACCGGTTCAGGATGCGTCCTGTTGGCGTGGTGTCAAAGAAACTCATTGGACTGTCTAGGATCTGGGGACACAACAGGCAGGGTCCATTCGTTGAAGCGGCTTTGCCTGCATTTAGGCATCCACAGTCATAGAATGTTTAACGTGAGACATTTACTAAAGACAATATAATGCATTTATTCATGCGAGTCTGGCAGCTGATGGAGTACCACAGTGTGGAGGTGGGGGCGTGGTTTAGCTCTGATGCAGGTGGGAGGGAACGTGTGGAGGTGTGGTTCACGGGGCTGAGAGGCAGGTGAGGGCAATTACTAATCACCTTTCTCTCTTTTAAGCAGGGAGTGAACACAGCTGGAGGGAGACTCCCTGGGAGTAAACGGAAACAGAGGGCCTCCACGCAGGAGCTCTTGGTGATTTTGTATATAGTGCGGGCAGTGTTTAAGTCTGCGTGTGCCAACCGTGGATATATGTGAATAAAGCTGGATAAAACCCAGGAAACCAGTGTGGACAGTGAGTGTGTGCCACACACAGCAAGCAAAGATGGCCCAAACAAAGTCAAAATCATGCAACATGACAATGTTACAATAAACTGGATGGCGTTATGTGAGACACTTGGCAGCATCAAATTGTCTAATCTGACGTGTCAGACCGTGTTTCTATTGGGATCATACTGTAATGAACAATGTGACCAGCATTCTAGCCACTAAAAAATTCAACCTAATCCTTATTAACCCAAACTAAAGATTTAAAGTCATAGTTTATCATGCTAAATATAAGCACCAATCAGTAACTTTTCCATTTAAATAAATGTCTGATTGATCTAATCCAATCATTTTTCAGCCTACTGCCCAACCTTTCCATTTGACGTACTGGCTTCAAAGTGTGACACAGGTAGAGACTAGTTTAATGTAATGGTTTGTACAACCAAAGAGGGTTGACAGAACTAAAAAGAATATAGTGCCCCCACGCTTTCATTTACATTTACAGCATTTAATCAAAGAGACTTACAAATAGTACATTTGTCAACAATTACTGTACATGGTGCCATTACATGGAGAGACTAGGCATCTTGATCAAGGATGCTTACAGGTAGGGGCTTGAACCCACGACCTTCTGGCTAGCAGTCCAAAACCTAGACCACTAGACTATCCTGCCCCCATCCTGCTTTCTATCCTGCTTTCCATATACTGACCTAACCCTGACTAAATCAGACAGTTTGTCTTGAAGTGAGCACTTACCATACTATTTCAAGTAATAGCAATAGTTATAGTTATTATACAACAAACATTTTATTTAATACTTACTTTCTGGAACATGTTGTCGTGCAGCCTGGACGATGCACGCAGTGTAACTTTGGTGAAGGTGTAGCCTTTAATGACAGCAAGCATCACCATGGCAACCACAACCAAGCCATAAACCATCTGGTAGAACGGTAGCTTTGGGTTCTGCGTAATATTTCCCAGTTGTTCCATTGTCGTGTTGGCTGTCTAAAAAATGGTTAGGGTGAGGGTTAAACATCTACTACTCTGTGTGTGTGTGTGTGTGTGTGTGTGTGTGTGTGTGTGTGTGTGTGCGAGCACTCACCCCATAGCCCAGCTCCAGCCAATATCTTAGCCACCAGTTGCTGAAGGCTGTAGTTCCCACCAGCAAAACGACAATGAGGATGGTGATGAAGGCAAAGACGTAACCTGGATGGAAATTACTACCTCAACACAATATTGACACACACACACACACAGTCTCGACCCACAACCTCCAGCAGCTTGATAGTAGTTCTCTATGTGTGTGCTTGTGTGTGTATAATGTACATTATGTCATAGTGTTTAGTGTGTATTTACCACCAGCAGCCTGGCAGTAGTGATGATAGGTCCTCCAGGTGACTGAACCCTCTCTGGACCCCTCTTCTGTGACCAGACGCCTGTCTGCTACACACAAACATGCACACACGGGTATGTCAGCAGTTATGTGAATACATTAGGTTTACACTGTTTTAAACACTTACATTTGTTGTGGGGTGATGTTGTGTTGTCCTTCTCCTCAGACATGTCAAATGCTGAAAGAAACCAAACACACACACTCAACATGGAAGCCACAAGTCAACAAACAATAAAGTGTCTCAATAAAATGTCACCTGGGTTTACGATTGCATTGGCCAGGTGCTCTTCTGGCTCCGCCTCTAGGTCTCGTGGTGATTCCTTGTCTTGTTTCTGGTCCTACAAACAGGAAAGAGGCTGCACATCCAAACAGGCTATCTCAGATAGACCAGGGTCGTCATCCCTTGGTTCAAATGAGCACTGACATTTTAGCCTTCATAAATTTCTCGATTTCTCACCTCCGATTGCTCTGTCTGGTGGGTAGAGATCAGCTGGGCATAACGGCCATTCTCCTCAATCAGAGCCTTGTGGCTTCCAGACTCCTGGATTTCTCCTCCTTCCAGAACTAGGACCTGGTCACAGAACTCCAGGTACTGATGGACACAAGAAGTAAAACATTAATGGACCCAATCCACAATGCTCAGTGTGGACTGGTGGAGTCAGGTGTGAAGGATAATCCTGTTTTCCTCAGTGATTTAATGTCAGACAAGTAGGGTTGGGTACCGAACTCTGTACTTTTAACACTAGAATTGATATTTGCCACGTCATTGGATGTTGTGTTTTTAAAATAATTAATTAATTATTATTATTATTATTAATTAAATCAGTGTATATGCCTTGTTTCTGTCCTTTTGTGACTTTTCCTAAATTGCTATAGAACACGTGCTTTGCGTATGAGCTCCGTCAGAACCACATGAAGGCCAAGGTAGCGGTGGCTTCCGCTACCTACCGAGACCGGAGCAAGACAGAACAGTGCCAGAGGGGGCAAGTGCACCCGCAACAAAACAAAAGAGAACTGTATGGCATGCAGTCATTTTGTGAAAACACCGAAGATATGTGTGGCCTGCAAGAGCTGATGGAACTTTCGGATATTGGACATAAAATGACAATTTTACCATCAATGACCATCAAGATAGCACCTAGTGCTGTTGGAGAACTTAAATAATGTCCATAAACAAAAAGAGCCAGGACGGAAGTGCACGGGCCTGTGCACGCCAACTGTGACATGATGATATTGGAGAAAAATGATTTTCTAGCACTTTTCACGTCTAAATTGTAAGCACTGAGGCTCACTTTGTCATATGCATGCAGTTTTGTTTTACGCCATTTGCATTCAGCCTTGCCATCGCTGCCCATCCCTGGTGCGGCCGCGGATAGGAGCCATCAACACACAGAAATTTAGGGAACGGGAGCTGTCCTATGTTGCATTAATGTTGTTGTTACCAAACACAGGTCAATCTCATTATGGTACAATTATATTGTGAATTATTGTAAATGCATGTTAGGCTATAAATTCGTTTTCTGCATTTAGATGGGCACCCCCTTTCACCGGTGTTTCATGGATTAGCCCATGACATCTCAGGAGGGCTCGACAGCAGAACCAGCATCCTAGAATTACTCCATGCCATCCACCACTCAACTCAACACACCACCCTGTTGCCAGCCCTGCCCTGCCACCGCTCAGTCATTTTGAGCCAGAGCCAACTGGATCCTGCATCTGCCTTCTTGCAAATGTCTGTTACCAGTCTCTTCCTTGTTGTTCCCTCAAGTCGGAGCAGTCTGAGCAGTCCAAGCGCCCTCCAGAGTGACTACCTTACGAAGCCCCTGCAGCCCACTTCAACCATCCCTTTCCATCCCTTCCGCTGGCACTCAAGGATGAGGGGCTGGTACTTCTTCAGCTTGCGCTTGTGTGCCTCCTCCATCCTTTCTTCCCATGTCACTGTTACCTCAATGAGAAGCACTTGTTTCGTACCTCCAGACCAGAGGATAATGTCCGTTCTGAGGCTTGTGTGGGTTATCTCCTCTGGGAACTTGAGCTGTTTCTTGTCGTGGCCAAGAACCCTTAGCTTCTGGTCAGCACTGCTGCATTCTCCCCTGGCCAGAGGAAATTAATCACCGAATTTTCCCAATTATATTCATTTGGGATTATGGTGGCTTCAGGGATATATTTCAGACTTATAAATACTGCAGTTTATTTTGATACATTGCCTAGCTGCAGTATTTTGTAGTTTATTTTGATATAATAATGATTTGGGTAGTTTGTATCTTATTTCATAATATTTTTACCCATCCTTGTCCACAACATCCCCTTCCAAGTTGTCTAATGGGACACAGTGTAATATGGAACATTATTCAAGTTCTAGCACTATACAACTATTAGTCAACACAGTTTAGGCTTCAGTTTATGTTAGATACATATTGAGGTAGGCTGATCTGAAGCTGATGTGGTCTATCTGTATGGGTGTGGTGAGCTGGCATTTGGGTGTGGTCTACCTGCAGCTGGTGTGTGACCAGGATAATGGATTTCCCCTGCAGTTCCTTCTTGATGCATTCCTCAAAGATGTGTTTCCCAACATGAGCGTCGACTGCAGACAGAGGGTCGTCCAGGAGGAAGATGTCATTGTCAGAGTAGACGGCCCTCGCCAGACTAATCCTCTGTTTCTGACCACCCGACAGGTTAAGCCCCCGCTCTCCGATCTGTCCAGGACAAACCCACATCCCAGAATCACTAGACTGATTTAAGACTGTATAAATAAATCTAAATGCTACAAAGCATTCTGGAGAAGCCTAGCATAGAGAGTGTAAGATTGTAAGGTTGTAATGTATTGTAAGTATTACCTCTGTCTGGTCTCCATAGGGCAAGATGTCCAGGTCAGCTCTGAGACTACAGGCACTCAGAACTCTGTCATATCTGAAGACAAACATCCCAAGCCAGTTATGAGAGCTACTCCAACCACCCAAATTATTACATAAACATGTAATATTAATAATAATAATAATAATTACAACAAATTATATATTATCCCAAAATATTCACAAATAGAAAATCCCACATGCATGTTTGGTTTTCTTGGTGTTGTGAAATTGTTACCTGGCCTGGTCAAAAGGTTCCCCCATGAGGATGTTGTCTTGGACTGTTCCATGGAATATCCAAGCTTGCTGGGAAACGTAGGCAAACCGGCCATTAGCTGTAACAGATCCGTGAAGAAGGTACAGCTAGGAGAGAAAAGTATCATTAGCCTGGCCAAGCAAATCTACTTCATGAGTTTAAGCGTAAAGAATAAATTACAAATCAATACTTTGACAGAAGAATTATTATTATTATTATTTTATTTGCCACACCTGTTCCAAGATGCTGCAAATCAGTGAAGTCTTTCCACTCCCAACGTTGCCACAAACTCCTAGCAGACTTCCCTGCAGGAACCACATAGAGGGTTGTTGAGAAGAGCCTATAGTTCCACTGTGGGAATCTTCTCTATCAAGGTGTGTCTCACCTCGACACATATAGACACCCTTGAACACACCTGAGGCAATGTGAAGGAGATGTTCCTGAGCGTGGGCTTTAAGTCTAGGTCAGGTTTGGACCAGGAAAGAGTGGCGTTTTCCATCACTATGACTGATCCGAGGTCTGTCTTCTGGAGCAGGTAGGGTTCAGGGTTTTGGACCAACATCAGTCTCTGAAAAGCCCTCAAAGAGCTCAGCCAAACTCTAACCATAACCCAAACTGTATATGAATGGAAACCTAAAAAGTTTTTAAACTAAAGGTTTACAGTTTAAAGCAAGTATTAATATTGTAAAGCTTTCCAGTTTATTGCAATTACATCACAACTCACAACAAAATAAATACTCACTTTTTTCTGGAGGGCTATGAACAATAATAGGTTTTCTTTAGTTTGTATAGATTTAATGTGATCCCGCAACATTACACAATTTAACTCCTTCGTCAGATAATGTTAGTGCACAAGCTAATTGTAAAAGAGGGGAAAGTTTCACCTGTGCCAATATTGCCTACGATAACAGCAAAACCTGTATTTCTCCAACGGACAGGTATTGCTCATCTACCAAACAGATACGGCTTGATACCTTGATGCGAGCCAGCGACACAGCGGCCTCAGCAATGGCCTTCACTGAATGAGGAAGAATTCCAACAGTGAACCTCATGGAGTTGAAGATGGCGATGATGGTAAATGCCTGAGTTGTAAACACACATCATAAATAACATGACAGGAAACATTTATATCAGTTATTACAATGGATCATCTATATTGGTGTGTGTGTGTGTGTGTGTGCTCACAGATGAGGAGCTGAGTGGAAGTCCCAGGAGTGTGTGTGTGATGAAGGTCAGGATTGTTGCTATGGAGGGGATGAGCGTTGTCAAGGAAACATTGACATTCTGGACGTAGCCAGCCTTCTCCAACAGCCTCCTCTCCTCGCTCCTGATGTCTGTCATACACACATATACACATACATACACACACACACAGATTATTTTTTGCCAAACGATCAGCATGTGATCTAATATTGAGGTAAGGAAGCTACAGGTGTCTAGAAAAGTATTGCTTTCAATAGTATCTACTTTCAAAAGTAGAAGATGCTTAGCTTTGCTTATATGTGTATTATTTTAACTGGGGTCTAGTGTACTACAGGTTTGTTTGGGTCTGCAGCTAGAATTTACTCTAGCTGTAGCTGTGCAGCTACAGTTACTATAATACTCCAAATCAGCCACATAAGTAAGGCGGATCCCAATATTTCAAAAGGTTTGGACTGGAGCCCCCAAAGATCCAAGGAGTTGTTTGTATTGCCTGTATTGTATCATATAATGCATGTTTCTTACAAACATGCATTTTATGATACAATAAAATACCCCAAATGTTATCCAGTGTTTTGTCTTAGCTACAAATCAAGAATTTATCATAAGGCCACCATACAAAAGACTAAAATCCACTTAAATTCCCATTGTCTGGGTCAAAGTGGAGTCAAAAGGATCCTTAAGATGATAAAGATAATAATATTTATTATTAATTATCACCCTTTTGTGAGGATCCCAGTATTCCCAGTGCCTGACCTGTGATATTTTGATGGAAGGACTCCTCCCAGGCATACATCTTTATGAGCTTGATGGAGGTCAGAATGTCGTTCATAGTTTCAACACGCCTGTCGGCCTCACCCACCACCCTGCGTCTGAACACGTTAATCAGCCTTGCCAAGGAGAACTAATGCCAAAATATACATAGTTATTAATATAAATATGAATAAAATGCAGTTATTTACAGTACAACACAGATTATACAAATAAAGTGATTAATATTACAAATAACAAAGAATACATTTCATTCCTAGATATTACGTCAATAAAATAACAAATATTATATTCAATATATTACAAATGATATACTGTTTGTATGCATCTGTGTGTGTGTGGAGGGGGGGGGGGGGGTAGACCTGGACGGGGATGAAGATGAAGTAGACCAGGACTCCGATGAGGGCAGTGTAGCCCAGGATGTAGCAGGCGTAGATCACACACACCACCAGCAGGACAGGAATACACAGCAGGAAGCTGGAGAAGATCACCGCCTCAAACAGCCTGTACCCATCACTAGTCAGCACATTAATACTCTGAGAGAGAGAGAGAAAGAGAGAGAGAGAGAGAGAGAGAGAGAGAGAGAGAGAGAGAGAGAGAGAGAGAGAGAGAGAGAGAGAGAGAGAGAGATTGTGACTGTTTGTGGTTTTATTGGACAGACACCAGTAGAACCAGTAGAAGACTGTGGTTATACTCGACAGCTCCCATAGAGGTTACCTCCCCCATAGAGATGGTGTTTACTCCACGAAGAGAGATCATCTTCTGGAAGGCCAGCATGGAGAAGGCTCCTTTCACCCTGACCGCCGTCCGCAGGTTCAACGCCCAGACCAGAGAGATCAGAAAGCCCTTACAGGACTCTGAGGCAAACAGGGCCAGGCAGAGACCCACACCCTGGACCAGACTGGAGCCCTGAGAACGGTCCACGTATCCAAGGATCTCATGGACCAGGACTGCCTGGAGACACATCCTGGATCTTAATCTGTGAATGCCCCATAACAGTCTTGCAAACCCACACAGATGTTTCGAGTTCATTTGACTGATTAGATGTCTTCTCAGGTTGAAGTTGGACAGAGCCAGGGATGGGCAAAAATATCAACAATTATTATGATATAAGATACAAAATACCTAAATAATTAATATATCAAAATAAACTACAAAATATGGCAGACAGGCAATGTATCAAAATAAACTATAGTATTTTTGTATTTCAAAAATATTTGATCTATTATTTCACCAGCCCAGTTAGTTCAACTAATCAAGCGACCAAGCATAAGAGCAATAGCCTTTTATAGAAACCAGAGAGCAGATTCTGAACTCTATATCTGAAATTGATCCCTGATGCCACCATGATCCCCCAGATAAAGGTATGTCTATCTAACTTATCTTGCATAAAACCACTTTATAGCCTAACATGAATTAAAAAATTGTTCCATAACTACATTGAACTGATTTGTTTGGTAACAAAAATTTTATTGAAACATAGGACAGCTCCTGTTAAACACAGCATGCAAACGGAACCACATCAAACTTCGCAATTTGTTGTAAGCCAACATCTTTCCTACAAAAAAATTGTCACTGCACACAACGCATGCCACAGTCAAATCGACGTAATACTAGCGGTCAAAATGACGGTGGGGCACTGCCGTACACCAATGTCTCGCCACCGTTTGACACTCTGTGTTGCTATCTGGACCGTAAATAATCTTACAGTATGTGTAGGGGCCAGGTATGTTCTATCATTTTGTTGAACATGACAGAACTAACAAAGTGGATAAGCAACAGTCGCAGTGTGTTGGCATCTATACTTGAGAAGGAGAAAGTGAAGGAAGTTAAAGACCTGGATCTTGACCATGACATGCTCCCTCTTAAGAGAGCACTGGGGGTGTGGTAGTGTGTTCAGTCCGACAATTTTAAGTTCAGTATAACCAGTCAGGACAGACCCAGACCAGACCAGTGACCCATAGAGGGTCACTCGTCTGGTCTTTCAACCGTCAGCTCTTTCTATGACCCTCTGGGAATCCTAGCTCCTGTGGTTTTCAAAGCTAAAAGGAACCTTCAGGACCTGTGCCAGAAGGAACTAGGATAAGAATACTCCATACTGTACCAGCACCAGTAACTTAGAGGTGGGTAGAAGGCTGGAAGGCTTCAGCATTGGAAGATGTTTAAAACCTCTCAACTTTGGAGAACCAATTACTGCTCAGCGGCATCATTTTGCCAACGCAATTGAGGAAGGATATGGTACAGTTACCTATCTGCTGCTTCACAATGACCACTGTCAAACACACAGCGTCTTCATAATGGAATCATCCAGGGTGGCACCTTTAAGACCTGTTACAATCCCCCGTATGGAGCTGACAGCGGCTTTTGTAGCAGCCCGCATGAACAAACAAGACTGTGTTTTGGACAGACAGTCCTTCCATAGTGAAATATATCAAGAATGAGACTTCAAAGTTTCGTACGTTTGTGGTCAACAGAGTCTCAGAGATTCTCAAGGTTTCTATTGCATCTCAATGGAGATATGTGAATACTACACACAATTCTGCAGGTGTTGCCTCCAGAGGTATGAGGGCAGAGCAATCTGGTCCTGCAATTTCTGCAACCAGAAGAAGATTGGCCTGTTAACACAGACAACTTGCAGAAACTTCCTCAAGGAGACCCAGAAATCAAGGTATCCGCTGCCATTGAGGTCTTTACAACACAAGATGATGCCATGACCTGTTTGATCAACCGCACCTCATTTTGGACATGTCTTCCAAGAGTGATGGGCTGGATATTAAGGCTCAGAAATTTGCTTCTGAATCTCAAGGGGAAAAAATGTAATCTGTATTTCTCGCTCAGTCTCTGTCAACTCAACAAATAGGTGCTCTTCCCAATAATATGCACAACTTCAAAGGCGTTGTTATTTCTCATTGGGAGAGATCAGAGAAGCTGAGATGCAAGTGATCAGATTCTGTCAAGAAGAAGATTCTTGGAAGAGATATCCTGCTCCAAAGGGGACAGTGTGTCTAAAACAATACTCATATATATATATATGATGATATATGATGAGATGAATCCTATTCTAAAAGATGGTGTGTTGAGAGTTGGAGGATTTAGTAAGGCTGTTATGTCTGAATAGTCCAAACATCCTGCCATATTAGCTAAAGATCTCCAAATCTCTGACCTCATTATACGACATATCCATCAAGAGGTTGGCCATGGGGGTAGGAATCACATGTTGTCTAGATTACACCAGAGATTCTGGATTCCTGGCGCTAGTGTTTCCATAAGAAAGATTTGCCTAAATGTGTGGTCTGTCACCGACTACATGGAGCTGAAGGTCAATAATTAGATGTCCGACTTGCCTGAGTTTCTTCAGGAGAACCATCCTTTAGTTTTGGACTATTTTGGTCCATTTGAAGTAAACCGAGGGAGGAGCCTTGTGAAGATGTACGGAGTCATCTTCGGCTTCGGTTTGGCGATAACAGCAGTGCACCTTGAAGTTGCCTTGTCGTTGGACACTGATTCTTTCATCAACGCCTTGTGACGTTTTATTGCAAGACGAGGACAGGTGCAAGAGTTACGCTCCGACAATGGCACTAACTTTGTGAGTTGAGACGAGCCATTAAAGGTTGGAACCTGGAGCAGATCAATGATGTGCTGTTGCTGAAGGGAATCAAGTGGATCTATAAGCCTCCCATTGAATCACATCATGGAGGAGCAAGGGAGATATTAATTTGTTCCATCAGGAAGATCCTCAACTCCACCTTGAGGACACAAAGCCTGGATGAGTAAGGACTCCACACAGTGCTTCGTGAAGTGGAATCAATTCTCAACAATAGATCTATCACTAAGGAATCCACAGATCCGAACCACTTGGAAGCATCGACACAAAACCACCTTCTCCTTCTCAAGGCCAAACGATGGAAAAATGGACTAAGGCGTACTTACCACAACTACAAGAACATCAGAAATGGACAAGAGTCAAGCGCAATTAAATTTCTGGAGACATAGTACTCATAGTGGATGATTCTGCACCCTACAATTCTTGGATCATCGGTAGAATCACAGAAGCAGTTCCAGACAGGAGAGGGCTTGTGCGGCAGGTCTGGATCAAGACCCTGACCAGCTGTATATGCAGGCATGTAACCAAGATCTGTCTTCTTCATGAATCACCAACAGCCTGGTGATTTACACTTTGACATTCTTACATACATCCATAAATGCATACATACATACATACATACATACATACATACTTCTCATTCATTCTTAATGCTAGGCTAGTAACCTCTGGCCTAGAGAAGAACAGAAAACAGAAGATATGATCAGTTTACAATGGACTTGTATTTTGGAATGTATTTTAATGTTTACTCCTGCTTGTGTATACAGTATGTATACCGTATGTAATGTGTGTTTGTATGTGTAATTATTTCTGTGTAGTAACTATAATAATTAGAGGCCGGAATGTAGGGGCCAGGTATGTTCTGTCATGTTGTTGAACATTGTTTTGGTTATACGGTAGTTGGGTCACATGGTGTTGGTGGGCAGTATTAATTAGGATGTCACCTGCCTTTTGGGTGTGAATGAATGAGTAGAGAGGGGGTGATAGGGGAAGCGTTACATTTGCTGACTGCCTTCAACGCTTTTCAACGCTACTGAATCGCTGTTTTTATTGTTGTGACTGCTGTTGGACTTGATGACTTTGGAACATTGACCCGGATGCTGTATTTACCTGCTTTTTGGAAAATAAAGCAATTAAACTGAGACTTCGGATTTAGACACATTCTTGGACAGTCAGCTTTTCACGCAACCTAGTCTCCCCTACTCAGCCTCTCGGGGACTAAAACTTTAGCTCAAATAGTCACCTATATTATGGTTGATAGATATACTGGTTAACGCACTTCTTGATCACAACACAGTATCGCTTGTCAAGTTAACTCGTCAAGGAACGTCGCGCCTCTCATGCCTCTGAAACAAGTCTGGGCAAACTACTGTTCACTTCCGTTCTCCTGGAGGGGGCACTCTTGCACTAAAATGCATTGGTTTGCAGGTGTATGACGTCATCGCGCAGATAGTTCAGGGGGAAGTATTTCAGTATTTTTCAAATGCAAAAATACAGAGCACTAAAGTATCTACATATCAATTATAATACTGCTTTTTTAAGTGCATCAAATACAAATTACAAAATACTATTTTATATTTCAGATACGTAGTTGCATATACTGCCCATCCCTGGGGAGCCATGCTGTGAATTTGAAAGGTGTAGGAAAGTCGGGACATGACAATTAAGCAGGGTCTGGACACAGCCACATCTTGCTATGCCACACATCTATAAATTACATAGTAATATGTTGTGTTAATAGATGAAATCTTGAAGCACCTATTGACTATAGTGTTGCATTAAATGAACTATAGACTGTACAGTATAATATGCAATGAAAAATAGGTAGGTAAGGGCTCCAACAAGTTGTGAAGATGTGCGACTTACGGGCCCTACAAACTGAGCCAACATGAAGAGGGTCCCCACAAACACGGTGACCAGGAGCCTGGTTCTCTGGAAGCGAAGAGCCACGCGCACCAATGATGCTTTTTCCAAACCCACCCTGGATATCTCCTCCTCCCATAACCTCTGCAGTCTGGAACACACACAACACCAAAACAACATTGTTTTTGTAAGGCTGGCATTCAAAAGGGAAATCCAGGACACAAATAAAGGCGTGTACCTTTAAAATATCCACACTTTGTTCAAATATAAGTGCTTTGGTTATTTAATAAATTACACAAGACAACAAAAAATACAGGATCTTCTCAGTTTCAATGTAAAAATAGTGACTTTTAAATTTAGAAAAGGCAAAAAACGATCACTCTATATATAAATAGGAATCTACACTCAAATAACATCACAGTGATATTGTGAGGACCTCTGCCCGTTGGTGTGAGCTCCATCATGTGGCGACAGCCTGAGCGAGCTTAGATCCAGTTTGTTGCGGAAGAGGTTCCACATCATGCAGGTCATCCAGGTGAATGTACTAAATGACAGGAAGCCTGCATCATCCAGGGGGTGGGACCTGAGACAGATCACACAACCATCACCATGACAACAAGCCACTCATTATAGTTGCACCAATGAAACTCAACTGCAAATGCAAACACAGTTAGCTGTAAACAACCACACAAAGTCAACTGCAAAGAGTCTAAGGTTCCTTGGGTGAGCATCAGTGAGGTCCTGGCATGGTTACACCACACCAGAGACAATGGCTCCACTTGCTAAGGTTTGGCATGCACCAACTTCTACAGGTGTACCATGGAGTATCCTGCCTGAGCAGTGCCTGGTATGGCAGGTTTTTATTTTTTATTTTTCAAATCAAAATGTTGTGCTGCCCTTGACCACCAGGCTCTGAGGAGGGTCGTTAGAACAGGCCCGTGCCATTAAGACCAAGAGGATTATAATAGACCACAGCCACATCAGTAATAAACTGTTCACACAGTTACCATCTGGAAAACAGAAGTGTTCGAACCAGAACCAGCAGATTTAACCTTCTTCATATTCATCCATACACATAGGCTAAAGTGTGTATGGAAATTAGGATGATCTACCTAAAGCTGCTGTAGGTAGGATTTGAGAGTTGCAATGAGAGCTAGCTAAAAAAGAATGAAAGAGAGTACGATTTTGGAAATCAACAACTTTTTCAAAAGATGTCACTAATACTGTCACGATCGGCGCGCTCACGGCCACGCGCGCATCGTGCTTCCTTTCCCCTGCAACGCACCTGTGGCGCATTA
>JAOEHI010044619.1:0-17615 GCA_025447815.1 Percopsis transmontana
ATATACCATGCAGCCACTTCCTGATTGGTCAAGGAGCGAGGGTGATTGAAAGCACCGCGACCAATCAACCTGCTACAATAGCACAAAAAATATTTTCACTTTACGAGGTAGTTTTATTTATCTTTATAGTCTTAGAAAAAACTAGCAGCTAGCCATTGATAAATACATGAAGCTTTTAGTTTTCTATATAGGCCGTTTCCACTGCAGGAACTCGGGGCTTTTCCCAGGTGGCGCGAACGTTTACAGGAACGGCCCCCCAAACAGCCCGTTCAGTCTTTCTGTTTCCACTGTGTGCTGGGACTACGGACCTACAATATTGCCTTTGCTCTTCGATCAAGCAGTTTTTCAGAGCCATTCAGAAGTACCTACCCCAGAGTAGGTAGTTATTTCAGCCTCAATAACCGCCACATGTTACTGCCCCCTCTAAAACGACCCGCAAGTTCCTTTAGTGGAAAAGCTTCTATATTGATTACCAAATATGTAGGTGCAATAAGCCATCAATATTATTTAGACTACACTAAAGTAAAATTTAACACATGGTGTATTGTCAGTTTCTTTACATACCTGACAGTCATATGACTGCTACCAGGTGAGATCAGAATATGCTCTGAACTGTTCAGATAGGTTTACTGTAGGATTGTTCACAACAAATAACTGACAACTCAAATGTTGAAATATCGTCACACTGAATTAAAATGTACTTTTACAGGTGCACCTTTGGAGAATGCAGGACAATGCCCACAGAGGAGCAAAATGTCTGCTGCAAAGAGCTTGATGCTGTATGTAAAGAAAAACTAGGGTATCTGTCACAGTGATCATTAAAATGAGTATAAATATTTATTTAAATTTAATTGGAATTATATACCTAAATATAAAATCGTCACGACATTTTTTGTTACTATGTAATTACAGGCGTGCTCGCTACCTGGACTAAAGATAATTTATTTCCTGGTTCTGGGGATACCTGGGAAAGCACAACCGGGTAGTAATACATTCTTCTGTGCTCCAGATTCAACAGGAGTACCACGATGAAGATGGGGAGTACACAGGCTTTAAACCTCCCATTTAAATTGCATTTAATTCAATTAAAAAATATATATATATTGCAATGTTTTGGACAGTAGTACAACATTTCATACACTTCTAATACATTTCTGTTCAGTGTCGAACTGATTTCACACTCCTGAAAAGAGGGAAACTCCAAGAGACGATGCTCTATTGGTGGGGTATCAGATGGGACTGCTTTAAATTTAAGTAGAGTCCATTAACAGATCGGAAGATGCTGGGATGTGGTGTTGCCCACAGCAATACTCCTGGTGACATACAGTATATGCAAATAAGGATACCAATAACAGTTCTTTATGTATAGTGTTTAAATGTGTAAGAGAGGTTGAGCTATACAAGTGGAACAGACTTGTTAAAATATTTGCTTGTACTTTGACCATTAAAGTTGCAAGATTTCAAACACTGCACATGACATTCTCTCTTGCACTATCAAAATGCCGAACTATAAGAACTATATTATGCATACATATAATCTGTCTGTTAAGATCAGACACTCACAATGACAAACCTCAACATACCTGTATTCTTTCTGTTGCTTAGTGTGCTTTTAGACAGTTGTGTGGCCACAGTCCTTTTACCTACAAAACGCTCTGTCTGACATCCAACTTCTCTGGTGACTTTCTCCATGACGTCACACTGGCACGCTGTCTCTTGTAGTTGGAGTGAACAGCTATGTGAAAAAAGATAGCAGTTGAAATTACTTGTTTAATGAGTCAAACATACTGATTCTTAACCAACCTCATTTTTCAATTGTAAAGAATAACAGTTTAGGAGTAAGGACTATCTTTACTTTTCAAATGACTGAAATGTATGCCGCATAATAGCATGGTAGGTTCATGACATTAGCTAACATTAAATTAACATAATGCTAAACTGCACACGGTCTACACCTACCACACAAGGTAGGCTAATTTACACTTATTGGTGGGCATGTACTGGCGACAATAGCACCTGATGCTGCCAGCGGGACGGGAGAATGAAGACCAGGGAGGTAGATAGTTGGTTCAGCAACAGCATATCATTGAATCCTTGTTGTTTCCGATGAAAGTTCATTTGATTGAAACAATCACATGAAAATTTGGCACGGCAGAGTCGGGCTTTGGAGCTGATATTCACCTCTCCTCCACCATTGATTTTCACGAAATTAATCCACCTATTCTTCGTGTCATCATGGTCACTTACATGTTTTCAGGAATAACAAATATAACATATATAATGTGTTTTCAAACAAATCTCGGAATTTACTTTACACAATCTTTAAGTATTAGGTAAAGCTAGCATAAGTACATTGTGCTCAAACACTTCAACAATAACAAATTATAGGAAAGCAGAGTGCAGAATGTACTGTAGCTGTATTTTTTTATCACCTATTTCAGCATACCAGATTTCAACTGCAACAGTTGTGTTTAACCTGTAGAGGGCAGTTGGCACACATTCTTACAGAGGTTATTCACAACTTTGGTCAATAAATCATCAATACTATGAAAGGGTGTTTGAAGTCTATTCTTTCTTCTTCAACTGAATACATTTGCCTTCCATGGTCTTATTCCTGCACTTCACCTACATTTTCCCAATCTTCCTTTAACCCTTACGTGCCCACCCATTTAAAGGTCATTGTGACCCTGCTGCTTTTCTAATGTTTTGAAGAGGGGTCCTACAACTGTTTGTGTCAGCAAACCTTCCATCTATCCCGCACTATTCAGCAACCATCGTTGAAGCATCAACCAACCTCAAGAGTGTTGTGTGGAAAGAATCTGGACTTCCTTTTTTGTATTAATATCCAAATGGACAGTTTGATAGTGAGGAGAACTGGCATGCCCAGCGGAGGCTTCTTGCAGTGTCACTACTGATACAGTAATGTAGGACAGTGTGACAGGCATTTCTTCTCTGTCAACAGAGATTGAGGGTATGGTAAAACCCACATAACGCCGCTGTCCGGTAAAAACCATACAGTATCATCAAAAACATTGTTTTGTCCTTTCTTTCTTATAGGAACAAAAGCAAAGTGTCCTGCTTTTAAATTAATTAATTTGTGCCTCGTGGCACAGATTACTAAATTACAAACCTTTCAGCTTTCAAATAATCTTTCCTTTAATGAAAACAATCTCAAATTTAAAAAATGACTCAATGAATTAAGATTTAAGCCAAGCCTTTCTCTGCACAAACCAGCACAAACGAAGCACGAACGATTGAGACTATTTGGGGTTAATTTGGAGCATGTGGGGGGCTGAGTGACCCCAAAATGACCTATAAATATTATTGTAATATCTCCAGAACCGAAGCAGCACAAGCACATTTTTTTACGGCACAAACAAAGCACAAACAATTGAGACTATTCTGCCGACGTTTTGCGTTGGTGGGGGGGCCAACCTCACGCAGGTCTAAAAGTCTAGTTGACCAGTGTCGAACAATGCTATAGGCATGCGATACACTGAGATACACTGGAACCTGATGGAGTAAAATAGGTAAAACAAGAAACAAATACAGGTAGATCTGGTTGGCCTACAATGATAAATTGTATGCTAGATGTTTGGTTATAATGATAAAATAGCTAATTTATTCTTCACAACGTGTGGCAGAATGTATTAATTTTACCACTTACTGTAATGTAAATGTTGTCAGCACTCCTAATAGAGGCTCCTATGTCTTAACCAGGTTGGCTTGTTCATCCCCCTGCTATCTGACTGTTATATGACACAGATACCTATAAGGTAGAAAGGCTATATGTAACTCCTTCAAGGTCAGACAGCTGTTAGACAAGCAAACACATGTTACACAGTTGGAGCTATTTCTTCTGCATTGTTGTTGACACAATGTTGTGTTTTTAAGCAAACATAGAGCATGGATGTGCACGCACAACGTGAGGCAAAAGTGACTCATTTGAATTTTTCCCTTCCATGACAATTAGGTCATTTAGCAGATGCTTTTATCCAAAGCAACTTACAACTACATAATGCTATTACATGGAGCAGATAGGGGTTAGGCATCTTGCTCAAGGATGCTTACAGGTAGGCCAAGTCTGGGGCTTGAACCTACAACCTTCCGGCTGGGAGTCCAACACGCAGACCGCTAGACTATCCTGCCCCCAATGACATATGTGCAATCAAAGATGACATAATTATTATGTTCTTAATTGTATACTCAATTATGCAAATTAATAATAAACTGGCTACCTTTTCAGCCTGGCAGAAGGAGGTAACCTGGAGTTCCTGCCATCCCAGGTCGGTCGGTAGCACAGAGAGTATTAGAACACACAATACGAATAACAACTAACACTTTTCTCAGCAGAGGAGGAAAATGTTAGGGAAAGCCCACAGTCTAAAGTGCATTTGCAAAAAACTTCATTTGTGGGGTTTTATTTGTAGGGGTGAGCAGGAAACACCATTGAGCATGCTCACTATAAGGACGCAGACACTCACTCCCAGAAGTTCAACCCCTTCCCGAGACTGATGCCCAATCAATGCCCAGGAAAACAATAATAGTCCACCGGAAATATACAGTAGGTGACCATGACATAGAGGCCAGCAGGCATTAACCAACATGGTCGTGTGTGTGTGTAAGGGTGTGTATATGTAAAACTGAATTACACACGGGACACAGCATGTCTTTTATATACGTGATTGTGTGTCATCTACATGTAAAAAAAATAATAAAAAATGTCAGTGTCATTGCTTTTTGTGAATTTGCCATGACTTAATCTTGTCTAAATTAATAAGATCCAAACATAGCTTTGCCAAATCGGAGGAGGATTCCTGCCAACAAGTTGTATTGTAGGGATGCATCCAGGTCAATCTCTCCACACACACACTCAATGGAACAGTGACAACAGTGCCAGCTGGTGAATTACACTCTGCCCAGTATTCAGGTCAACGAGAAACACTTGAAATGCAACAGGACTCGCATAACCACCAGGAGACCTGCCAAAGGCATACAGTACTTGGCTCATATCTACTGGTACAGTATATAATAATTTATTTGGTACAATGGCATCGCTCCACATAACTGACATGAACCCACGCGATTAGCCAAGTTACAGTATGTCATTGCTATACAGCTATGGACTGAATAGAATAGAACAGAATTGAATAAAATTGCCATTGCTTTTTACATTACTTTTGAATATAAAGTAAATTTATGAATAAAAAAATTGCACCGTCAATGTTCCAGAGTTAGCTTTAATATGAAACGAGCCTATATCAGTTTTCATTTTCTGTTTTACTTCCTGTTTCACTGTAGTCCTCAATACCTGCATCCGAGATGGATAAAAAAGAATGAAAGCCATTCGTCACAGGGATGGAACCCACACAACCACAGGCCATCTAGTGTTTCATTCATTTAGTCATTCAAAAAGTTATTCAAAAGTCATTCTTATGGCGCTCTCTGGTGTCCAAAATTGGGAAATGCACATTTCTTTCAACAATTTGTAAAGATTTATAGCCTGATTATGACCAAATGCTTCGAGTGGTTAACTTAATTAATTATGCCTTTGGCACTGATGGTAGTCAGCGGCACTCCATCACTTTACCCTTCACACCGTTGTTTACCGCTGCCATAAATCCTATTTCAGCACCACGGACAGAGAGAGTGCCTGCAATTGGACAAAGAAAGCAACACAGGATTAGAGAGTCCCGTCTATTGGCCTGAGCAAAAGTTATAGCAGATTTACACACGATGATAGGACAGCGACGAAAGTGAGGATTTATTGTCCAGATTACATTCTGCAGACAAAAAAGTATTGTTATAGTGTCTTTTGGAACCATTAGAAGACGCCATATATTCTATTAAACGCATATAATCGTTATGTTGTGGAGACACAGTGTATTGTAACGCAAGGAGCTTCTTTCTGCAGAGGTAAGCTGATTACGTTTGTTCGGGAATTGTAATTCCTGGTCAGAAGTGTCTCTCAAACAAAAGACTAATCAGTGCGACTTTTCTGGTTGACATTCTCAGAAACTCAAGCTCTGTGTGTCAATGCTTGCTTGCTTCACTTAACATTTCTATCTTGAGTTAGATTGGTGACCGGAAGGATTCTGTCGATAAAACCGTTGAGCATAAGCTCAGCACCCACCGTCTTCCAAATCCCTCCATGCCTACGTTAAGCCTAACTACATACGTGTTTTACAATTTTCCGTATGTCAAACCATAACAATACAATTGCCACCCAATCCCTGTTAATGTATCTTTTTAAGTGGTATATGCCGAAAACGCTGTTCTATTCGTCTGATCTAACAGGTTCAAGACATTGAGCCAAAAGTCAACACTGACAACGAAATCCACATCCTCTACTTATGTCTGGTAGGCCTATGCATAAATTATGCAAATCATTTTTTACATACAGTCGTTTATTTAAGTTCTAAAGAATTTAGGCAAATACATATAGCCTATAGGCCCTATTCATTTAATGGAGTCAAGTTTTATTCATTTTATCATTTCACCTTGGCTGCTCTTTTAATGCTCTTTTTAATGCATTACATTTTGAATCCATATTACTGGGTATTTACAGTACTCTTTAATCTGCCTTTACAGATGCTTCAGCTAGGTTTTGCAGTGAAGTGTTTGGTTTAAATGTGCTACAGGAATATCTGTGTTAACAGAACAAATACTGCCTTCATTTACAATCTCTGACTTTTTGCAGAGCCAAACTTCCCTCCGTTGCCGGGATTTATCCCACTGAAGCCATGCTTTTATCAGGACTTTGAGGAGATCCCTGAACAGCACAGAGCCACGTGCAAAAAGATGTACCACCTATGGATGTGTAAGTGGATAAACCTTGTCCTGTAGGCTAATACATGTAGCCTTAGATAGAATATTTCTTGTACAGCCAGAATGCAGTTTTCTGCAGGATTTTCTCCAGGGCCAGAGGTCAGTTCCCAACTCCTCCCAACGCCTTTAGGTTTGCATGGTCTGCCCATGTTACATTACACACGTTTTCCCTTATGAAAGATACTGCCCCTACTCTCTTCAAAAGCGTAGGTGGCTGAAGGAGTAGAGAAAGGTGTGAGCCGATGAGCACTGTAGGGGGAGGAATAGAGAGGAATGCGAGCCTCACAGCCTTCTGGTGTGAGGTGGGCATGTAGTCTCTGAGTTTTGAACCAAAACTGTATTTAAACTAACGACTGGATTCAACCAATATTGCAATTCCAGACACAAACACAGAACAGAATCCTTTGAAATAACACTTGGGTGTTGGAGAGCAATTTGTTTTCATACTGAACAAAGATACGGGTGAATGACTTTGGATCTGATTGTCTCTTATGTAGCTTATGTTTTTTGTCTCTGCAGATTCATGTTAACGATAAACGTATGATGGTATACAGTGAATTTAATTATTTCTGTGACATCACTCTCATTTCCATCTTCTTGTTTCTTGCGTTTGCATAAACGCAGTGTGTGTGTGTGGCATGATCAGCGCTTGCAATGCACAGTTTTTAAAGGATCACTAAGTTAGGTGCACTATGTTTCAAAAAAGGATTTGACAACATTAATATGTATTATTTAAAATAGGTTTTAAATCACGTACGCTCATCACGTGAGACAGAGATTCATATCGCTTTGTAAGTTCAGAATGAACTAGCGACCTCTGCTACCCGTGACCCATGCTATGTAAAAATAGCTAGTTCTGTTTGTACAAAGCGCTTTGACGCTCGATCTTACATGAGTGTACATGGATTAAAACATAAGATGATATATACAGTAGGGTTGGGCAAAAGGTCAACATTTTCCTATCGACAACCGCCAATGCTTCAGTCGGTGTTTGCCGATGTATTTACGGGGGTGGGTAGACCAACCAAAATAGCAGGTGTGAAAGGTGCCTTGGACCACAGTCCGGACTAAAGGACCAAAATTTGATTAAACCAAAAGAGGTGGTCTGGGTTCTCTTGCTGTGTGAAAACACCCCCTTGGATGGTTCGGACTTTCAGACCAATACTCTCGCTCTCCATTGCCTTTGTATTGCATTAACTTCATATAAAGCACTGAATGGTTTGGCTAATTTAGTGGGCAAAGCTGGAGTAAACCACTTTGTTGGTAGAGCCCTGTAGGTGGCATTGCTGTAAACGGACAGAAAAGGCTGGCAGCTGAAAGCAATGCTCCAAAGAACGCGCATTAATGTCCAAGCCACGTTGTATAATGTGCTTTTTATTCCACTGTCTGTCTCCTTCTGCCTGCTGGCATTGTTTTTCTTTTCTGCTCTTTTTCTCTGCATGTTCCATGTTTTGTGTATGTATGCACGTACTATAAATGTGTATGTAACTATATATGTGCATGTACTGTACAATATCATTTTGTGTATGTATACCAACAAAAAAAAAGGTCCAGATTTGTGCTTTGGGTCCACAGTGAACAGTTTCACACTGGCAGTGAATCTGATTGGCTGCTTTGCATGGATGTTTGGAGGAGGAGGAGTGACCAACTTTGGTTTGGCCATCATCTGGCTCCTCATGTTTACTCCCTGCTCCTATGTGTGCTGGTTCAGGCCTATCTACAAGGCCTTCAAGTAAGAAACAGATAATGCATTGCATGTAGTACAATCTTTCAGACAGCAGTGTTATGACATAGGGTTTGCAGTAGAATCATTGCCTTGTTACATAAGAATACAATTCACACAGAAAGTGAACCACACCTCTTTACCTTAAACCTGCACTAAGAAGAGATAGCACACTGATATTATTATGGATACATAATCAAGGATATTAAACTGAAAAAACCCACAGTCCACAATTCAACAGACCCAGGGGTTTGGCGGCTAGAAGCTCATGTGGTCCCAACTGACTTGTGGAGGGAAATATTTATGCACACAGGAAGTAACGTCTAAGCAAATTAGAAAGTCGAGGTAACTCTAGGTTACTCAGGAAAAAAAACAGTGGCAGATGAAAAAAACAATTTGGTATGAATTTAAAGGTGCAACTTAAACAATTCTATAGAAAACATAGATTTGTAATTTGTGTGAGTGTGAATGGATCTCGCCTTTTGGGATTTTCCCACAGGAATGACAGCTCCTTCAACTTCATGGCCTTCTTCTTTGTGTTTATGGCCCAAGTTGGCATCAGTATCATCCAAAGCATAGGCATACCTGGATGGGGAGTATGGTAAGAACAAGGATATTTACACTATGTAGAGAATGTAGACAGTAGACATTGGACATTTAAAAGTCAACTAATAGCTTGTTCCTTAGTGATGATATTTTACTGTTTTTGTAGGAAAAATAGGGTGGTTTTTACATCTTTGTCCCCAAATGACTTAATCTACTCTAAATTGTCAGTCAACTGACAGGTTGTTGTTGCTGAGATTGTTGTATTTTATAGAATACTTTGTATACATTTTTAGTTTGAGTTGATATTTTCACAGCCTCTTATTCTCTTCTGTCATTAACATGACACTGATGGACCGCCAGAAACGGCCCTCATAGAACTTTTATGGTAGCCGGGTTATTGGATTTTGAGAAGCTGTTAAGGAGATTCTCAAAATGTCACCTGACTCCTGTTGATGATCTGAAATTAGTATTATTACGGCTTCCATAAAATTTATAAATGTCACCATTTTAGAATTAGACAGCTTTATGCATTTGGTGTAAAACTTTTAAAACTTTAATCCGCATGTTCTAAAGTGCACACAATTGCTGGCATTTAACATCCATCTGTTCGGAACCGGTATCATTAACTAGAGCAAAGGCTAATCCTATAATAGCGGCTAGTAATCACAGTTATCATGGTGTTCAGGGATGCAGTATACCGTTGTCTGACATCAAATCTGGCTCGTTGCAGTTGTGTGAACAATTTCTTTTTTTCTTTTTATAGCGGTTGGTTGGCCACCATCTCCTTCTTCAGTTATAACATTCTGATAGCTTTGATCATGCTGGTACCCACCATCATGTTCACCGTTGTGGCCACTCTATCCTTCATTGCCCTCACCAAGGTAAGCCGGGCCCGCGGGGCACAAATGTGGAATTTAATGTAGCGGTTAAAGTGAAGAGGTAGAAAGGATTGTGTCACCTGGATACAATTTCACTCATGCCAAATGTACTTTACAATGAAATTACTTAAAGGAATAGTTTTGTATTTTTCAACACAGACTCAATTAAAAGGTCATTTCCCATCATCTGTAGTCATTTGTATCACCATGTCTTTCATAGCTTTAGTTTTAAGAAACTTACCATTAGTCCGGTGCCTCTCAGTGGGATAAATATTGCAGTTCAATGAGCAACAAATTATGCTTTCAAAAACAGTGATAAATCTGCTTTTTTAATAATGGGGAAACTCGCGTTACAGCCAGACGTGTCTCTATACAGTAGGTTTTAATCAAAACTAGCATTCAACAAAGAGGCCTGGAGTGTTTAATTGACTATATTTACTACTTTAAATGTGTATAAAGTCATTACATTAACAGTCAGCATGACACATAGCTCAGAGGTAAATAGAAAGAGGATCCTGATAATCAGTCAACATTTATAGAACAGGCATATTACATGAACAACAAACTACAAACTACGTAGTATCTGTCGGTGTAGACTATCCACATTTTGATCGTTTATTATGGGGAGCTGCTGCTAGCTACAGATGCTAGTTTGTGCCTTTGCCTTGTGTGTAGATCCATAACTTCTACCGTGGAAGTGGGGGCAGCATGTCCAAGGCCCAGGAGGAATGGACTACAGGTGCCTGGAAGAACCCTCACGTCCAGGCAGCGGCGCAGCAGGCCGCCATGGGGGCAGCGTCCGGGGCCATGCAGGATCAGTACTCCAGTAGCCCACAATACAATGAAAACACCATGTAGTCCCTTTCACAGAGGGGGGTCCAGAAGGGGACATGCCAAAGCTTTACTTAGGGGGTCAGGAAGTTCCAGCAAAACTTCACAGGTTGAAAAAATATTTATGAATGTCCAAGATAATCATCTTTTGGGTTATTAACAAAAGTATCTGAAATATGAAATTTTTACATACCTCATGCTGTTTGTTATTTCAGGATGTATTTATTAAATTTTTAGGTTTTAATCTGTTTTGGAGGATGAATAAAACTCTAGATTTAAATGTGAATTATTTTAGTGGCTCCATTGTGTGAGCTGTGTGTTGATGTGTGTGTACAAGTCGTACAGAAAGGAAAAACAAATAATAATAAAATAATGTACTATTGTAAGATTCAATTATTAGTTTGAGTGATGTAATATACACTTGTAGAAAAACGTAATAATCACAGTATAACGTATATACAGTATAAAGTATAAGTCAGTTAAACTTCTGGGATATCAATCTGTCCAGTTGGTGCAAATGAAATATCAATCTATCCAGTTGGTGCAAATGAAAGTGGCAACAGGGGCACTGGAGAGGCAACAGCAAGACAACCCCCAAAAAGTGAATGGCTTTGCAGGTGGTGATCACAGAGAATTGCTCTCTCCTTATCCTTCCTGACTGATTATTCTCTAGTTTTGCCTTTTGCTAGTGTCTTTGTCACTGCTGGTAGCATGAGGCAGTACCTGCAGCCCATTCAGGTGGCACAGGCAGTCCAGCTCCTCCAGGATGGCACATCCATACTTGCCGTCGCAAGAAGGTTTGCTGCGTCTCCCAGTACAGTCTCAAGAACATTGAGGAGATACCAGGAGAGGGGCCGTTACATGACAAGAGCTGGACAGGGCCGTAGAAGGGCATCAACCCAGCAGCAGTACCAGTATCTGCTACTTTGTGCGAGGAGGAACAGGAGTAGCACTTCCAGAGCCTTACAAAATGACCTCCAGCAGGAACCCAGGGCCTACTGCACCAGCATAAGATCTGCCGATGGGTCTAGAGAAGAATCAGTCAGGAAGGATAAGGAGAGAGCAATTGTCTGTGACCACCACCTGCAAAACCATTCCCTTTTTTCGCTACCTATAGTAACTGGACAGATTGATATCACTGAAGTTTAATTGTCTAGGTGTTATACTGTGATGATTACGCGTTCCCTTAATTTTTTTGAGCAGTGTATATTTACTTTTTGCTGTAACATAAACACCATTCTATGCAATAAATAAATAAAATAATAATTTCACATTGTTTAATATTAATGTTATTGTTCTTATTTTATTTTTTATATTTTTTCAAATTTCCAAGTAAATCAAATACACAGAATTATTGGATGGAAATCCACATTTTCCCTTTTAATTGTAGCAGCAACTACAGTTCTTTTAGTCTTTTCCTTATGTACCAGACTTCTACTGAATTGCATCTTAGAAGCTGCTTATTTTTAACAGTTTTGTTAATTACAAACACTAGTAGACAACTTGTTCTGTGCTGTATGCCTGTCTGACCACAGAGAGGTGCTAATGGTTTAGTGTAAAACAAATAACACAATCTTCCATTTACATTTAGGCTCCATTAAGTCTTCACAGAGCTGTTTGAACCCATTATGTCTCTGTCACCAATCACACTGAATGAGATTGTTGTTGGAAATGAAGGTTATTTTCTAAACATGGCGTGATAATTATTGTCACCCATATAAGTACACGTTTTGCTTTGCATCATTTCCTTTGTAAATTTGTTATTTTTCATTAATATTCCCTAATGCAGTTACAAACAAACATCTTGGAGGTAGTCAGTACAGCCAGTCCTCTGCCGTGGACCACTGAACAACTCTACTGGAGCAGTTAAGGGTTAAGTGCTTTTATTCAAGGGCAGCCGGATGATAGCTGTTGAGGAATGGCAGAACATTACTCATTCTCCCGCCGTGCCAGACAGGGACTTTTAAACTCCATCCAGTCATAAACCTGCTTCCCCAAACTTGTTGCTGTAGCATGTGCCATTCTACATTGCATTCACTGTAAAGTAGTAACGTGTAATTATCTTTATTGCTAATTCTTGTTTTTGTTATTTACTTTTTCAACTCAGTTTGTTATTTTTTGATCCTAATAAATCATGCATTTTAGGCTTTATAAATGGTGATATTCATACAGTATAACCTGATTTATATTAGTAATTTGGCTAAGGACAAAGGCTATACTATAAAACTAAAGCCAGTACAATAGTAGTATAGTTAGGTATGTAGTTACAATTGTAGTGTATCTCTCTAGTGTTTCATTCTCTTTTGCCAAGATTACATTAATTCCAGTTGATGCATTAGGGACAAGCTATTCAAATAAATCTTAAATTAGACAGCTGAACGTGTGAGTGTTCACACTTATTGTTTTACAAACAGAACATTATATCATTATTATTATTTAGTCAATCAAGCAAGTAGCTTTGTAGCACCTACTTGTTTCAGTTGCGTGAGTCTTTAGTTTGTTGTATTAGCTCCATTTAATCAAGACGTTGTACTCAATCATTAAAATGTGAATTTAAATTGTTTCCAATACATTACACACAGCAAATGATACTCGGCTGCATTGAAACACTGAAAATAAACATTGAAAATAAAAACAAAGCAAGAAGATAAAATATACCATTTGGTCTTTGGGTGGCAATATTGGTCCTTTGCTTCAGGTCAGTTGCTTTGATGCCACTTCAGCTTACACTAACTTTCCACCGGGGGCGCATGCACAAAACCTGTTCAGAGCTCAAGAAATCTAAGAGAGCAATGGTGATTGAACTGCGACAAGCAGGGTGTGTTTACTTGCCTGTCTAATGACTTTACTCTTGGTAAACTCAAATACACACAACCCTACATCCATTGAGAAGGTGCTTCATAACAGATTCGATTCAAGAATCACTTTATATCTCTGAATGTGCCTTTCCCTCCTGCCTGCCTCTCCTTGGGTTGGGAGTTACAGAATTTCTCTAAGGAGTTGGAGATGAAATCACACACTGATATAGGTACCCAGAGGACTCACTGGCAGGCGCCAAGCAGTGCTGTTATTGCCATAAACATTAAAATCTATTGTTTGCAGTTAGGTAGTGACAGCAACGCCTTGTGGCTTCAAGTAAACAGGCCTGGTTGTCAGCCAGAGAAGTTAGTCATTGATTCATAAATAACTTCTGCAGTGCACCCTGTTGTGTTTTGTTATATTGTGTACAGTTCTGTTGTCTTCTTTTCACATCTGGGTGTTTGACATAACCAAAGTCACTCAGTGGGGGGAGAACCATGCCAATTTCTACCGGAAGTGGATTTTCCTCCCCAAAATGTTAACGGTGGATGAAACATAAGACATACCTCAATATTTGCATCCTTACTAAATGTCATTTAAATCCTAGAGAAGTAAGACTAGAGTTTTACTTTAATGATTTATTTTATCAGTTTTTAATTAAATTTATTATTATTTTACTTAATTGTCTTGATTTTTGGATTTTACTGAGTATTCAACTTTATTATTATTATTATTATAAGTGAAGTACAGTAATTATTGTGGTCTTTGTTATGGTGCATGTATTTTGAAGCAAACTTTCCTTAATTCAATTAAGGGTTAACCACCCCTGAAACTTCTAGCTGTGATTAAGGGCTGAACAAAACCACTTGAGTTGACATGACCATGATAAGCCACATGCGATACACTCAGCCCTGTGGTTATAGAGAGCCAAAGGGAAACTGGAACAGGGGCAAGATAGGCTAGTGATCTTAAAGACGTATTCTCAAAAAAGTTTAAAATAAAAAGAATCAGTTCCGTGGAGTTTTTAGTTTTGTTCCTACCGCAGTTACAGCTCAGTTACCGATCAGTTACAGCTCAGTTACCGATCAGTTACAGCTCAGTTACAGCTCAGTTACCGATCAGTTACAGCTCAGTTACCGCTCAGTTACAGCTCAGTTACAGCTCAGTTACAGCTCAGTTACAGCTCAGTTACCGATCAGTTACAGTACAGCTCGTAGGCATATACACGGCAGGTACACGGCAGCAGGCAACGGGTTACTTACAGGTTACTCTCCAGTCTTTCCAGAGGAAACAAAAAACCAGTCTGCACAAAAATGTAGAGCAATCAATACTCAATAAATAATCCATATCTATATATACATTACATTACAGAACAAACAATAAACATATAAAACGTGTTTGTGTGTAAATACAAAGTGATGTTAATCAACACATGTATTCTATGAACACATTCAAACTAACATTCACACACATACTGGCTTTATACCATTATGTTTCTAGACCACTAAACAGTAAAATATTATACCACATACTCGCAGTGAGCTTAAGGCCTAAACTACACGTGTGCCTATCTACGTACTCAAAGCTAGTCGGGTAATTAGCAACCTGCGAACTACACAGTTACAAAGACGGCTTTACCCGTACATCATTTATTAACTAAATACACACGTATAGCATGTACAGCACATTTATATGGCATCACTTCACATCCTGACTGGTTTATACTCGTTTTTAGTATTGATGTTCATTAATCAGTTCAGACACAACAATTTAACAGACTAACTCACCAGGATGATGAAAAACAACTTAAAAAACAGTTTTGGGTTTCTCAAAAATGGTCCTTCTACATTTAACAGTATCTTGGATGTTTACTTTTCAACTAACAAGCAAAATCAAGCTAAACGGAGTCTCCAACCGAACAATCCACCCAAGTTGCATGAAAGAGAAAAACTCAGACAACGCGCTTCGCTATGCTGTCTACTTACGGTGCGTCAACGATTTACCATCAAGAAAACCGTATTAAGGGATCAAATTATTTGATATAATGCAATTCTTGCATAATACAATATTATATAATGCAGTAAAATAAACCAGGGATACATGAACAGACATAAACATGTCTAGACAGCGACGACAATCCAGCTGTGTGTTGTGGGATTGTGTTGGTCAGCTGTTAGTACGGTCGCCAGCGGCCTGTGGCATGACCAGTCTGATGATGGGAGTCAGACAGCAAAGGCAATGGGGACAGTGGAGGCTGGAGAATGAGTCTGTCAGAGGTGAAGGTGGCCAACCACAGCGGTGTGGGGCTGTTGCTCCCCGTGGCTGGCACCTTCGCAGGCACTCCCGTTGAGTCGGTGGGGGGTGGCATGTGGCTGGTGGCATGACGCTTGCAGACAGCCCACCTCACTGACTGGGAGAGCCTGATTAAAGCCTAGGAGCCTGTCTCATTTGTTCCAATTGCCAGGGACTATGAACCTGAATATCCCAACTTTAATTTCTACCTTTCAAGGAATGGAAGTCTTAATAGGAATTTATTGCCCTGTGGTTGCAACCATGTGGACTCCCAGGAATGCCGAAAGGGATACTACTTAAAATTGATGAGCGGTGAAAGCGAGGGAACCAAGTTGTGAGTGATTTAAATTTACACTCCTCAATTTGTGTCCGGAATTGCCTTTGTGGTTAAAACCAGCCTTACAAACCCGTTGTTGTTTTGGTTTGAACCTCAACCCGACAATCCTTCTGCACCTGAGTGGTTGGTGCTACGCTCTACTCCACCCCCTACCGAGCCCCCAGGCTAGCATCATTCTCCACTCCCCCCCCTCCATCCTCGCAGCCAATCACACTTTCACTGATAGTTTTTCAAACAGTGATTCTAGGGCGCTATAATGTAATCAAGGAGTGTCCCTTTAAAGTGTCAGGCTCCGTATTGGAGCTTGTCTTGAGTCTTGAGTACTGGAGCTTGCTGTTCCTCTGCCTCATATCACTTTTGATGCAAAGCATTAACACAAAAAGTGAGATGTTTGTTCACTCAGATATACAGTGGTGTCAGCTCGGCATAAATTGTGTGCAGGAAGAGCTATTATCAAAACAAATGAGGCGGCAACTGCAGCTGGATGTAAATCAGAACACAGTGTTTTCCCTGCTATTCAAACATCTTCAGCCTTTCTCCAGCTCACAGTCAGCACTTTCTCATCTGCCCCCATTCTTCCATTACAAAGCCAGCTTCTCCTCTTCGCTTTCACAAGCAGAAATGTGTTTATCCCTTCAGAAATGAAGATTTCTTCACGTCTTTATTCATTTAATTAGGTTGCGAAGCAGAGCTAGAGCCAGAAGATGAATTACTTGTGGCCTTGATATTGTGCCACAGAATCTCTGTGCAGCAAGCACTGCAGAAATTAGACCTCAACTCTGGAGGTGGACTTCTTGGCAATGTCTGTTCACAGACTAGTCCCACTTCTCTCCTTCGGCTAAATTCAATTATCCTCACACAAACCCGGAGAAGTCGGAGTTGGAAGTCTCAACTCGTGTATTGAAACCTTGTCTCATTGTAAGCCAGCTGGTCAAATTAGAGCAGTGTATTGTGGGCCTTCTCAAGCAGTTAGTCTTCTCAACCTCAGGGAAAGGAACACTTGAGATCTTCAGTAGCGTTGTGGGTCTAAGAAAGGCTTGAGTGTTGTTGATAAGAATATGACTATTTAAGTGACTATTCATCCTCAAAACTGAAATCCAGGTACGGGATCACGGTGACATTGCACAGCCTAAGTGTGTTTATGTCATACGAATTTGACAGTCTTTGAAGAGGGATGTGGATATTTTTTCCACCGCATTTGGATTGAAGTAATTAGAATAGCGGCTTAAATAGTAAACATTTTACAAATGTACCTGCTCAAGGAGCAAGTAAATTCCAAATATTAACAACCAAGGAGGAATTCAGTTTAAATTAATAACCTATTGATTGTGTGTTGGACACATAGTAACTTGAATCCAGTGGTGAAGAGCTTCCTGATGGG
>JAOEHI010044630.1:0-15411 GCA_025447815.1 Percopsis transmontana
TACTCATTTGTTGACATCAACTTAGCTGTCTGGGGATCCTCAGTATGCAAAACAGGCTCAGATGTTTCCTTGATGATTTCATAATTTATATTTTTTTTAAAAACAGCTTCAGTAAAATGCAAGCTCTTAGATGGGATAGTGCAAAGCCATGCCAAATCTGTCCAGCAGAGGGAGCCAGTTAGCGAACCACATGCTAAATTGCCCCACCCTCATCCCTTCGATTTGTGGGCTAGCCAGGCATAAGGTTATCTCTTTAGTTCAGCACAGATGAGGGATTTATCTCGTGGTGGGGGAATCGCTGACCAGGCCATGTAGTGCTTTATAATCTCAGGTTACTAAAACAGCAGCTGTTTCACCTAACACAATGCCCTAAATGTTTAATTTAGAAGAACTAATAGGTTTGTTCTCTGACTCTCTTTAGCTCTATTGCTCTTGCTAAGATCTATCCTACCTGTCCTTTTCCCCTTTCCAAACACTTAATTCATCCACCCCTGGGTATAATCATACTGTAGGCTACCACTACAGCAGTTTTGGCATGTCAAAGTTCATACTAGCCCCGCCTACTGTACAGACATTGTTTATTTCCAAGAGGGAACAATGTCTAGTTTTCGGAGACATTCATTTAACATTAACTGACTAAACATATTTCACATTTGCCGTCATGCATGGTCAACCAACCCCAAAAAGTAGAGGCTATACTATTTAATCTCTTCAGGATAACAAACTTCTTTATTTCAGCCTTGCGTGTACAAAGATAGCTAATGTTTTCAAAAAATGTGGAAATAAATTATCCTCCTGAGCCCAGTTGGGACATGTTAGGTGTAGTTATGAAATGTTGGAGTTGTTGAACTCTTTTGTAGGGCTCAGATTACTTCCTCTGGGCGTTATCTAGGCAGAATGTTACTCTTAAACCCACAAAGATTATTTAAAGAAATGATTTGGCTGTGCAATGCCCCTTGTAACCCCAAAGCAACTCATCACCATGTATATTAGACTCTCACTCTTGGATGGCACTTAAGCTACAAATGCCAAGGGGGTTTAGGAGCGTGAAATTGTGCTCTCAAAAATCCTGACATTGTTATAGCACTGCTATCTCCTTACTTCTCTGTGTTTGAACTCTTTGCTACTCATTATTTTCACTGTTCTAATGTTAAAACAGAATTGATCTTTTAATGATGGGTTGCCTGTTTTTATGTTTGATTCTGTGTTTGAGATTAGCGCTTCTTTTCAGGGAATAGTTTTACTGTCATTTTGACCACAGTCTAGTTTGTGAAAACCAAGGTGAATCTTGCTGAGACTACAAAAAAGAAGAATGGAAATTCCCGTAATTTACATCATGATATTATGCGAAGGCAAAGCCATAGTGTTGAAGAACTGTTTATTCCTTCTGCCATCTGCCATATACCCTGTATAATTGAACCCGTATGGAATGTAACCACCTCCAAATATTATTGTCTTATTCATTACATGACGCCTGCCTTTCAAAGAGCCAGTGTTGAGATGGATTTGTAAAGTCAACATTCAGAATGTTTAAGCTTTTCCTGACTTGGTCCAGTTTAGAGTGTTACAAACACAGTATTTTACATTTGGTCTCGTGTCAAAAGTTGCTTCTCTAATAAAAAATAATGTCTGTCACAAAAAGCATCAAAATCTCTAAATATAAAAATACCATTGCAAGGTACAACATACAGTATATGCAAAAATACATTCATGGGTTTGTCCTGACTCAAAACAAAAAAGGATCTAAAAAATCTTTGTCTAAAGACATTCAGTTTTAAACAAAGCTATCATAATCTTTTGCATGCTCATGCTAGTATACCAAAGGTACATTTTAAAGACTTTAAATAATTGCTGTGGTTATTTTTGGAAAAGGAATTGTCTTCAGACATTTTTGGTCCAGTTACTACTGACTACAAAAATACTGCTGGTATTTAGCACCTTAAGCGTAACAAAATAGAGACTTGGCCCTTCCAGTGAAAAGCAATAAATATTAAAAAATAACTTAGCAAGTCAGCAGCTTTTCAAGTATCAAATCCCCTGCCCATGATTATGGTGGTCCCTGATTATCGCCCAATGTCACAGGGCCCCCTCACAGGGCCCCTTCACAGGGCCCCTTCACAGTCCTTTTACAGGTGACCTGTCTCTCACCATGTCTCTCCATGCTAACGTTCACAGCAGGTCAAAGCAACCACTCTTCCAGGTATTGGGTCCATGACAAATAGCAACACTTACTGTTTCATGCACTCATATTCAGCATATGTCAATGTTTACAATATTGAGATTTGGATTATCTGCATATTGTGAATACTAGTTTAAATGCAATCACATGTCTAGGGGTCGCGCCCCGTAGAATCCTCAATCCCCGTCGACTATCTCGCTTCGCGGTGAGGTGTAGTGTTACTTCCTCTTGCCGACAGAGAGGTGTTTCTTGGTCGCCGACTCCAGTCTCTTCCTCTCGGCCTCCTCTGCCTTCTTCCTCTCCTCTTTCAGCTCCTTGTACCTCCACTTGGGGATCTGCAGCAGCTCGCCTCCCTTAGCGCTGCTCTTCCTACGGATCTTCTCCGGTTCGTAGGTGGTCGGGGGGGCCTTGGACACCCGCACCCTGGGGATGGTGAATCCGGGCCGGACGCTGCTCCTCCTCATGACCAGGTGCACGGGCAGCAGGCTGGTCCTGCGCAGCTCCAGGGCGTCGCCCGCCGCCAGCCGCCTCTCCGCGCCGGAGCTCTTCCGCCGGGGCATCAGGGCCTGTGGCTGCAGGCTGGCCCTGCGGTCTGCCGCGCCCTTGGCCACCAGAGTGACCCGCGAGTTCTGGAAGAGCTTGCGGTAGTTGTCGATCCTCTCCGGGTTGAGGGTGCGAAGCTCCTTGGCCCGCTGGTGGCGCATGATCTCGGGAATGGCGTAGCGCCGTTTGCTGACACAGGGAGGACTTTCCGGACACACCTGGAACATTAGATGCATTTTCTTCATGAATGTTAAATTACTTTTTAAAAAGATGCCTTTTGGGAATATCGGGAATTGCTGTTATTTTTCTCCTTATGCAATCAATTGTGTACAATTATTTGGTAAATATGATGCAATTTCAATGGTAAAGTTTTAGATATTATGTTTTTATTGTTGTGTTTAAGCATAAATAAGCACAAAAAATCGGTGAAAAAAGTATAAAAGACTGTTATTATTAGCCTAATAGCGTTGGCACTGGAATTAAATTGTTAGCTGTCGACATAGCAAAAGTAAGTAATGATGATAATTAATTTGAACGCTCGTTGTCCTTTAACATTTATTTAGCATCAAGTTCTAAACTGTAAAAGTGAAACCATGAGACTACTACTGAGAGGCATCAGAGCGGGCAAAAGATCACAGCTAAAAGCCCCCTCTCACCGTACGGCATGCCACAGCAATGAAAGGGCTCCCCAAGGCGGTTGTCACGGAGACCATGTGGTCGATGACTCCGCCGTCCTCGGGGTCGGTAACGTTGGCGATGTTGAAGACTCTCCGCACGTTGTCGGATAGACGCTTCAGACAGCCCCGGGGCTCCTGGGCTTTGGCCACCCGTGGCGCCAGCTGGGTCCACTCCGGTCTAGATAAAGCAACATCAAGTTGAGGCTAGCGCTAGCACCGTGGATCACAGGGGCTAGGCAGCAAAACATACTGGGCAGCCTCCAAACGTAGGAATCGTAATAATTGTGTATGGGCCAAGCCACGGCGCCATGTCAAAAATAGAGACACCTTGTAGGCCCACATCGGTGGTCAAGGACTTTGATGCGACTGGGCAGTGTGGGCACGGCACAAATCTATTTTCCACTGCAGAGCAGTGGTTCCAGAACCTTTGGCTCCATGGGTGGATTCTTCGCTTCTTGTAGGGTAAAATAAAAACAAATAATGCTATTAAATTATATGGAACCATTTATATAACTGGTAGGCTGCAAGCTAATACAGTTACTTAGAATAGGAAACGACACCGTTATGTGGTTCCATGACTGTTGAATAGAAATGGGAGCGGCTAAACATGATATCATTGGGGGCCTACCTGTACACATCACACAGCTGGTAGGGGCACGGCCGAGCCATGAGGCGCGACATTAGCCAGGCGGTGTCGTAGCGGCCTGTAAACAAAGCCCACTCCCTGGGGGTAAAGTTACGCCCAAAGTCCCTCGAATACACATCCGCTCCTAATGTAATTACAGTTTACAGAGAGAGAGAGAGAGAGAGAGAGAGAAAGAAGGGTGAAAGAAAATCCCCAATTACAAAATAGTGAGTAGCCTACAGCAGATGTGGTCATGCAAACTTGTGTTAGTTTGTATCTGCTCCTATCCAGTAAGTATAGGGTTATACATGTTGAGCCCACCTGCCATCATGAGCGAGCGCACACACTCTATGCGGCCCTGCATGGCCGCCTTCATCAGAGCCGTGAAGCCGTGGCAGTTTCTCTTCTCGATGTCCAGCCCGCAGTAGTAGTTGAGCAGGTAGTTGGTGATAGTAATGTGGCCTTTGGAGAATGACACGGGGACATTTAGTGTGGCTTTCAACAGAGCAGACCAAGGCAGCACTGTGCCATCTGCCTAGGGACTGCAGTGGAAAATTAGCTTGTAGCTATGACTGTTACAATATACGGTATTTATTATAAATTGTCCCTGCATAAATAACAAAATATATCAAATAAATAAATTGGCGGTTGTGGTGTCCATTTGGAAAATAGTGGGAAAAGAGGACAGTCAGGATAAGTAAAACGAAAAAGGAGGGAAAATTTTGGGCAGGGAGGGTTAAATCCAAATTAAATGGACAATGTCTATTATCTTTTAAACTTTTTCTGCTATTGGCTGAGCCGTCGGTGCATGACTGTGTTTTTGTCTGCACGGCTCGGTGTATGGAATGTAGATAGTATAGTACAGTATAAGATGTTTCTTTTGAAAGCAGATTCGTGAATGTCTTCGTCCCCCGCACTGCCTGGGCACACTACCGCCTGCCCGGCCTGTGCTCACACTGGACGCCAGCCTCGGGTGAGTCAGCCGGCTCATTTGCGTGCGAGCGTGGGAATGTGCCTCACCTGCCTGCGCTGCAGTGATGAGCGCAGTGTTCCCCTCGGTGTCCTGCCAGTTGATGTCCAGATGGGGACACTGAGAAAGCGCGATGACGACATCAACGTAACCCTGGTAACACGCCACCAATAGTCCTGTCTGAGAGAGAGAGAGAGAGAGATGGAGAGAGAGAGAGAGAGAGAGAGAGAGAGAGAGAGAGAGAGAGGGATGGCAGGACAGGAAACAGAGGTGGAGAAGTTAAAACATGACAAAACTCTGTTGTTATCCTAAAAACAGAGCTATACCGTTGCTTTGCTCATAATGATCATTCTGACCAAATGTAGCCCTACTTTTCTGAAGCAAATGTGCTCTTAAAGGGTCTCTTTTACAATCGATATGCTTGAAATTCATTTAAAAAAGGAAAGTAGGGAAAACATAATAATCCTAATTATGGATAATTAAAACAAATTAAGTGTCTCTACTACTTGTTTTTATAGTTTGTGTACAGCAAAATAAAAACAAAACACAATGGCTTCTAAAGTTAAGCGCTATATATGCCGTTGATCGACAATAGCATGTTGTCCGTAGGTTTGCTGTTTTCGTAGCCTTCATATTGTTGCCAATAGGACAATTACACATGCATTTAAGCATCAGCAAAAATACTTGTAAAACCAGTTTAGGCTGTGCTGCAAAGTCCGATTGGAACTATCATGCGGTCGAGGTGTCACTTGAATTCCGGCTGACCTAGGAGCCTTTGTGTGTCTTCCAAATCCAATATCAGTGAATACATTTCCCATCTGTTCCCATCTGCTTTCATAGAGAATTTAGTCATCGAGATACTTGTGAGTTCTGAGCTCGGGCTTTTGAGAATATGCATGCATGGCTTAGTGTGTTTATGGAAGCAGGTAATTACCGTTTTATTCAAGGGTTTTACATTTCAATCTTGTTTGTGTGTGTATGGTGTATGGAACTTCTGTAAAAGCCTGGTGCTTTCCGGAAGACACACTTCTCTGTTTCTCTCTCGCTCTCTGTCTCTCTCTAATAATGTGTACATGCATGTCTATGCCAGTAGTTTTATGGGGGATACAACTTTGTATGTAGGCCAGGTGAATATACAGACAAGGCAATTTTACAGCTTTAATTATTTTATGCTGATCGGCATAAACATATGTCCTCCCAGACAGTAATCTGTCTCCGAGTTACAGCGGATTTGTCTAGCACTCTCAATATTTTCAACATGACTTCAATAATGTGCATTTGAAGTAGATTTATAAATTGTATTTCTGACATAATGCATCACCATTAGCTTGTACAATTCTTGCGGAATGTACATCATAACAATATTTTATAATCACAGATGCCTGGTGTATTCATAATACCTTAATAACATACCAATAGATGTTTCTTGAAGGGAGGCCATATTTGTTGTGAGCTACATAAATAGTAAACATTATTTATTAAATAACTTTACATTAGTAACCTCTTTCATTTAATTAACTGTTACGCTTCTCAATGTCTTGTATTGATTTAACCTTCCATTCGAAGACAAAGGCCTGAAGAAAAAAGAAACTAATGAAGAAGAAATGTACAGTAAGTAACTGTTTATCACTACTCATTGTTGAGTCCTAATATTAAAAACTAGTGCATGTATGATAAAATGTATGAATGTCATTATTAGGAGACTGATCATTTAATACACACATAGCTTTAACTAAAGGTTAATGGGCCCTGATACTCATCCACTGTATCAACACAAACACACACATACACAAACAGACACACACACACACACAGTAATGTGGCCATCATATTATTAGCTCCTAAACACACACACACAGTCATCTGTGTATGCAGAGCCAGGAATAGAAAGGCTTAGCCTTATCAGCCACCTACTGTGAGGGAGGGGGGAGGGAGAGTTGGGGGGGAGGGGGGGCATATTGAATAGAGGGGAGCTGTCCAGTGGCTCAAAGAATGTAAGGTATTGAACTCCTATTGTACCTATATGTTATTCACTGCTACAAGTTTAAAAAGAGATTTAAAATTGCTGTTTAGCAAGCTGGTGAACTGCTTTTTCCCATCATAGTGTGTCTGTGTGTGTGTATGGGAGCCTAGAAGAGCTGTAGGGGGATGAGTAGAGAGGAATGCCAGCCACTCAGCACTTAGCTAGGGGAGGTGCATGCACTCGCCAAGCTTGAAATCAAAGCAATGTTTTTGTGACGCGGGTTTCAAGAGCAAGGATAATTCCAGGACGCAAACTGAAGCCTGTCGCATGAAAAACAAGAACTGAATTGAAAAAATAGCAGTCTCTCCAGGGGTGATTGACAGGTTAACGTGGCCTCATCTTCAGCTACTCGTGTGAGTAATTTCATTAGCCCTGTCCCTGATGCCGGTCCACTGAGCAGCTTACAGCTACTGATCACAAATGGAACAGTGGGTAATTTGGCTTTATCCATCTTGCAACACAGCCCTGCGTGTCAAAAATGTAGCCTACACCACTGTTATCTGGTCCTCATAGCAGAGGTGGGACCATGACAGCTTAGTTCCCAAGTCCCAAGTCTGTTGCGAGTCTTATATATTTGTAAAAAATGTAGTCCTACACAACGTAACGTCAACGAGGAACAACAATCCATGAACTTCAATCCATTTATTTCATTCAAACTTACAACACAACACATACATTAGTTTACATTAGGCCCAATCTTACACCCAATGCCAAGCGGCACCAAGCGCAACGCCAAGTGTCTTTGCTAGTTTCAGACCAACGCAGCTGTCGTTGTTCCGTCCAGCGCCCACGTTGTTTAAATAGCAAATGCACTTGCGCCCGTCGCCTGTGGACGTGTTGGTCTTAAAATGAGGTGTGGTCAGGCTATCTTGAGGACACGGAAAGAGATTGACCAACAAAAACCTGGTCTGAAGTCACTGGCGAAGTATTTCACTGTTATAAGGGCGCAATTATCAAGGTAGTAATATGCGCCTACATAGGCAGGTGCACAACACTCAACACAAGATTAATACAAAGATTACAATGTGAAAGATTATTATTGTGTACATCGAGATATTTTATCCTTCTGGAATCCTGCTGTAGTAAATGGTCTGCTCGCACGCTTTTCCTTCACGCACAAGCAGATCTGTTTCCCCTGGCAATTGTGCCATTATAAAAGCAATCCGCCAAGGTGCAAGCGCACCTGGAATGGGAGATGATACACACTCTAATTGGTTTTTTGAATGTTACGCCCAAAACACACCCATGAATAATCGAGAGACTAAGCACAACCCTTTTGAACCATGCGCCTGGCGCTGCGACCATTTTTTAAGATAGCAGAAGTGGACTTGGACACGCTCTGAATGCACATGCGCCATGCGCTTTCCATCGTGCACGCAGATGGTTAAAATAGGGCCCAAAGTTGTTAAAGTCAGGTCTAAAGTCACTAAAACCCAAGTTAATTAAGTCTTCATACATGTCAAGTCCCAGTCTGTGACTTGGGTCAGAGTCGTGCCTCATAATCTGACATTAACGTAATTAAAGTAATACATGATGCATGTGGCACACACAGTAACTGCCAGACAACATTAATAAACAGTGTAACGACCCCACACTTTTCTTCCTGGTGACAATCGCTGGGGCGTTCCCTACTCGAGGCTGGTCTGAACCGATTATGTGCCCAAATGATCGTGTAGTGTGAGGGGTTTACAGACATAATCGTTACTGACTGGCTCGGAGTCTCCATGATATCGAAACTTGAAACTGCCAGACTTGAAACCCTGTAGTGTACAAGGAACAGTGACAGAAACCCGACTAATATAAATTCAAATGTAATATTTTAACCTTATGTGACTTTAGTGTTCTCTGTCTGTCTGTATGCCTACTGGAATGACTTACAGATAGACCCTCTTTTAATTTAGTAGGTCTGTCTGTTTGTGGGTTGGGTGCATTACGTGCACCCTGGAGTCTCCAGAGGTCACCTCACTGTAAAATATGACTTCAGGGATAAAGATAGACAGGGTGACACACAGCGAGTCATGCAAAGAGGAAGAGCGATGCGGTAACAGAGATGCACCACCCGTAACTCTGTTACCTCATGGGTTGTTGCGCGCGTGTGTGTGTGTGTGTGTGTGTGTGTGTGTGTGTGTGTGTGTGTGTGTGTGTGTGTGTGTTTGGTTTATTGATTTTCGGGCATGACCGACAGCATTTCCAGGTCAGTGAGAGAGACACACACACTCCCAAACCAGGAAAGAGAAGCCTGTGGACACGTGCACGTGCACAGGCACACACACACTCACCGATATTCACAACGCTATAAACGGTTTCTCAGCCTGTTAGCTAAATGGCCACATGTACTAATGTGGCTCGTTGGTGTCGGTCAGCTATGTCATCTTAAAAACAGCCATTTGTCAGGGATGAGGAGAACTGTAGCCTAGATTCTGCTCTCGCAAATTATTATTAATCATGTCCAAAACCTATCTATCAAGTCAGCTATCTTAATGGCTACAGCTTAACACGCAGACTGTTGGCAGACAGGAAAACCTTACATAATTAACATGTGGCCAGCATGTAGGACAATGTGTCCTACATGCTCCCCTGTTACTAAGTGCCTTGCTAGATTTAGCTTTTTGTCTAGCATTGTGTTTAGTTAACACGGGCTATTTCTGGCTGACCAGGGCACAGGAATAGGAACCCTGCTAGTCTGTTTATGTCAGTATGTCCAGACTTCTTATGGCCTCCCAGCATTGGGCTGGGGCCAAAACATGGGTCAACATTAAGATGTAAATATCTCTTCAAATTATATTGTGCTATAAATGTATTAGCCAACCTTGCAGCTTAGAAAGGATGCGTTTTGCTAAATGAAAATGTTATAAATGTTTTACGCCAAATTGAATTATTTTAAAAATTTGAGCAAGTGAAATCTGAAGGGCTGAAGAAGGGGTTGAATTTTTGTTTTCCTGTCTGCCTTTATGATCATTGGTCATGCTAACAATTCGTTCCGCACTGACAAACACACAGTTAACACACTAGTTTTGTCTCTCCTGTGACAAATCAAAAAGGATTATTATTTTCTACAAAGTTGCTTTAACGTGACTTTTATTTCCCGTTTTCTCACGTTTATTCGACTCAGTGTTATGGTGCAGGCACGTTGGCTAAATGATCTCATACAGACCCTCTCTGGATCTATTGAACCTTGTGGGAAAAAAAGAGCGCTTCCATTCCTCCTTTTATAAATCAGTTCTCACGACTTGTAGGCTACATCTAAATGATATTTTTCTTTGGCATACTGTGGGCTATAGTTAGGTTATCCCAAGAGTAGACCAGCGTCGTCACCGTGTTTCTCATTTCTAGAACTTGTAGAACGTCCTCTTAATTCTCAGATTGAGAGTTAATCTCCAAACAGATCTTACTGTAGTAAATAAAATAGCTAAAACATCAAACTTCGTAATGAAACTGTGGGACAATGTTTCGTGTCAAAACATATGGCTTGGTTACTGTAGGGGCAAGACATCGGTCTGGTGTGATCCGTTTTAGTTTTACCCTTTATGTCAACAAAAACTGAAATGTCAACAAGGGTGTGGCTTGTTATAATGACAGGTGACAGTGGTTAACCAGGACATAACTGAGACACTGGCACTGCACATTATGGGATGGAACCATCCATTACGATAAGCTGTTGTAAATATTTCATATGTATATTTGACACCCAAGGCCCTTGAAGTTTACAGGATCTCTGCTTATTGTGCAGGTCAGGAAGGGGAAACTGACTTCTCTCACACACATTGTCAAGCTGTGTGTTTGTGTGAGCACCTACAGGAGGTCTGTGGCTGGGATGTTGCCGTCAAAACATACACACATACACAGACTGACAGAGAGAAAGAGAGAGAGAGAGAGAGAGAGAGAGAGAGAGAGAGAGAGAGAGAGAGAGAGAGAGAGGGAGAGGGAGAGGGAGAGAGACAGGAGCCCTTTTTATACAGAGATCCTGCAATAATGGTGTTAAGAAACCCCATCATTATGCCGCATTTGCTTGTTTATAGACCTGCCCAGTTGTACGTCATTTTCGGGGTGCCCCTGCTCAAATTAGGACTTCTGGGTCTAACCAATTTTCCCTATGAGAAAAATTAATGGCGTTTTCAATATTCGCCCATACCACGGTCTGTGATTAACTCATGTGTTGCAAACTTACACGTTTTGTCAAGTGCACAGATTCCCACTGGATAATACTGGTGTTTGTCAATTACGAGACCCTTTGGCAGTCACAGTAAGAATTTTGCTACATGCCAGCTGTCACTTTAGCACAGAAAAAACACGTCACCACTTAACTTGAATCACTCAGCAGCGAATTTAAAGCCCCTGTAATGTTAATATAGCAACTTCACCGTAGTAAGGGTGAAACTATGTCCATCGGTATTCGTTTTACAGCTTTGGCATTCTTTTTCAAGGATAACCAAAAGAGTTTAGGAAGGGGTGACGTGCTTAAGGCGCGCCAGCAACTTTCAGCAACTAATATCTCAATATATCTGAAATGTAGCCTATGTAGCCAAAAGCTCAATTTATTTGCACATATCTTAACCTGAGCACTGGCGTAACCCAAAACAAAACAATAAGGGAAACGCCATTCTGTGCTCCTATTAACTTTTTTAATTTAGACCCAGAAGGCGCTGCCGATGAAAGCAGTGACGACTCAACTTTACAGGTCTATACTGAACTAAACAGAGGCAGCATATTGCTCATAGAATGCTACTGTAGCATCCACGGACGGCCGCAATAGGGACACATCTATCCCTATTGTCCCTAAACCGCAATATTCTCTGCTTTTTAGAAGGGGGGCTATTGAGCAAAACTCATAGCATTCCTATGGTGTAATTTCTTCCATTCTCTTGGGCCTATGATCTCATATTACACACACACATATTACACCATTCTGAGGAAGGGGGAGTGGAGAAAAAGAAAGTTGTGTGTGTGTGTGTGTGTGTGTGTGTGTGTGTGGGTGTGTGTGTGTGTGGTCATAGTGATGACCGTCTGGCTGTGGTCATAGTTGCCAGCTTATTCCATCCCTATCTATTAAATGTCCAGATGAATGCGTCCTAGCCTCCCATTACTATAGATCCAGCTGTCTGCCCTGGGCTGCAGGGCCCTGGCAAGCCAGGACACACAGAAATGTTCCAATACTACTTTTACCATACTTTCAGTGTTGCTGGCAGATGAGGGGACCAGATCCTTCTTGTGGTAGTGTGTAAGAGGTAGTATCATTGGTACACCTCCTGTTTTGAGCAGGTTATCTCAATATGTAGGCTAGACATACATGGTAACGGAGAACTGACAGAGAGATATTTTGCCCACAATTGCCATTAAGTCCCTTTTATTTGTATTTTTTTTTAAGGAGAATCGCTTTCAGCAAAAGCTGTGCAGCCGCTGTGTTTGGATGCACACAAGAGGAACACGAGTGTCCACGCATACCCACACACGTGCACACGCCCAATGCAGTAGCCATGTGTTAACGGGGACCTGAAAAAAGCTCAACCCTGCCCCTTGTGGCCAACATTACTCACAATCTCTACCACGACATTCGTTTAGTATCATTTAAAAAGTAAAAGTAAAAGTGTAATATTATATTTCTCCATTAGAAATGGACACTACAGCCATTATGGGACTGAAAATGTATTTGCCCAGGAATTTTGGGATAGAGGACTATGGCTCAGTATGAAGACTGAATTGTTGATAAATGCATGCACACTATAATAATACACACTAATATGTTCCATCACAAACAGGAAAACACACTAGTTCACACAGGTATGCACACATACACATTCACACAGAGTGGATGTGTACTCTGCTAACTGTGGAGACTCCTGTGTTTTGTGTAATTAAGCTCGAGGGGGATCTCTCTAGGCTCATAAACCCATATGGTGCACACAAACACACACACACACAAGATGGTATTAAAACTGATTCAATAGAGAGATGTATTTTCCAACAGATCAATTATATTATATTGGACTACGGGATCACTGTAAGACATGCATCAGGTTTGAATATGTAAAATAGGCACAGCAGTAGCCTACAATCAGTATTCGTTACCTGTCCAAGGCACTACACATGATGCTAATGATGTCAGTGTTAGAAACCTACAGTTGAATTACAATGAGGTCATTTAGCAGATGCTTTTATCCAAAGCGACTTACAATTACATGCTGCTATTACATGGAACAGATAGGGGTTAGGCATTTCTCACTGGAACAAGTCAGCATGCCTTTATATCTGTAACAGTTTCCTCAAGACATAGGCTACTGTATGAAGCAGAGAACAGGCCCTAACCTCACCTGCAAGGCCTGCAAACCAGGCCCCCACAACAACAAGGCCTAGAACAGTTAGAGGGGTTAGTTAAGCAGGATGCCTGTACAGTATCTTGTACCAACAGTGTTCCGGATCCAATAGCCATTTTCTGCACACATTCTCCAGAGAGAAGACTAGGTAGGCTACGGTAATACTCTCACATTTTGACTTTTGAAAAGTCAACAATTGCTTCTCTGTGATCACTGTAATTGAAATTAATTGGCCAGGTTCAGTCCCTGTGTCAAAACTTTAAAGAATATGGGGACTTCAACCCTCCAAGTAATCGAATCGTGAAATTTGGGAAACTACGAATGAAGTGGTTCCGTTTTTAATAAAGATAGCTGCGTGCTGTGCGTAATTATGCAATTGTATGTGTGTGTTCACTTTGGGACCAAAGGAATAGCAAACTCAAATAGCTAGGCTACTAATAACATGCCTTGTTGCACACAGACAAAGTTGACCTGGTCAAACAACATGTATCAAAAGCAATTTCCCCCATAACGTAACGCGAGTGTGTCCTACTGCGCAGGCCTACCCTGTTGTTTTTATCGGTCTCCGTGACTTCTTCTTCTGCGACCCCCTGCCGTATCATGACGCGGACGATAGCGGGGTTGTTTGTGCAGCACGCCCTAAAGAACGAGAGGGGTTGCGGGCTCTCGGGAGACGGCGTGCGCTCCGAGTCGGCGAAAGCGTCATCCGGCGGGTAGAACGAATCATCTGACACGATACTCCGCGAATCGACCAGGTCCTCGAAATCGATCTCCTCGAACACGTCGTCATCTTCGTCGTCGTCCTCCTCTTCTTCACAGGAGCCCAGGTAGTCCTCTTCCTTGGACGGCGGCTCATGGGTTATGGAGGGGTGAACCTGGGAGGGGCCACCCCCGGCTTTCTGTTGATTCTGGAGCTGCTTGGCTCGGACCGACGAGGACGCTCCTCCATCCCTATCGTCCGTGATCAGCACCATCTAACCCCCCGGCCTAGTCCACTGTCCTCGGGGGCGGAAGAGAGCGGTGAACACGAGGCGCTGACATGGGATTCGTTTTCTCTCCAACGTCAACGCACCGTGCCCAGCAACGCGCAATAAAGTTGTGTAAAACCAAAAAGTCAGTTAAACCAGGTGGTTTACCAAAATCCCTTGAACGTCATACACTTATATTCAGTGAGAATACCATATTTATTCTTAAATCGTAGGCCTACCCTACAAATTGAGGTCAATTCCAACATTGTCCATCCCAGGGAGTTGTTGACAGTTAACAGTCCGTTAAAGATAGAGCGTAGCCTACCACGAAACAAGATTTAACAGGATCTCCCTTGATTCGTCCAAAATAATGACTAGAACTAGAACACCTTCAGCAAGTAAACGCGGAGCAAATTAATGGAAAATGCGTTCTGTTTGGAGTAAAGTGGAAATAGGCGCTAACTACACTCATAAATCAGTGCGTCGGTCCCACAAGAGCGATCATCCAATGTAGGGCGGAGAGAGATAGACGCTGTTCAACTGTAGTAGTCTAATCCGATTAGGACACTCTCTCCCTCCCACATGTCAACCTCTCTCTCTCTCTCTCCCCCCGACAGGGAATTAATTATACTCTCGGGTAGGCCCAGCGTTTAACACAGGAGCAAAACATTTTTCGATCGTGAGGGGAAAACCATGACTGTGTGTCAGTGAAAAACACGGATTGTAGCCCTGTAGCCTATTCTCCTATTTTTTGTTTCAGGTGAATTCCCTGACGATCAGTAAATGCAAATGTGCAACTCAGTTCTGACGTGTCCCGTGATGTTGTCAAGCGGTAATGCGAAATAACTACTGTAAAAGTAGTAGTAGGCATATTAAACATAGGCTAATGCCACAGCAGAATATTGTAGCAAAATTTAGCCTATACTGTAGGCTACCAACACTAGATGAACAACAGAAGAATGAAAACCCAAGATCCCATTACTTGAAAGCACACAAGTGGAAATAAAAATTGAGAAAATATACAGTAAATCCAAACTGACGTTCGGTTGGAAATAGGCTTGCTATTCAGTTTCGTAGCTGTATTTAATTAAATGGGTTGCCCCCCAATCTCAATT
>JAOEHI010044630.1:17740-37777 GCA_025447815.1 Percopsis transmontana
TGTGTGTGTGTGTGTGTGTGTGCGAGAGCAGATGATAAGACGGTACTATTGATCTTTTCGACCGCTGTACTCAAGCGGTCGAATGCTTTAGCCTAGCCGTACTATTAGTTCCATGACACATTTCTAGGGGCAGTGCTTGCTGGTGTATTGACTGTTTCTGTTTCTCTGTTCACTCTAAGGCCTGGCAGCATAATCTTATTATGAACAGTGTAATACTATCCCCAGATCCATCCTGAGAACAGAAACCTGGTTGATGATTGTTCACGCGTAAATAAACAATCATTAATTCAGCTTTAATGGAGCGATACTATCTTACACAAAAAAAAAACCACACACAGGTGTTTGTCTTGCATGCACCCTACTGACAAACAAAGGGGATATATTGAATATAGAAGAGTGTTGTGAGTTCTGGTGTTACCTCCTGTCACATCAGGACACTGTGATTGTGTCTCCCAGTGTCCCCTCAACACTCAACGCCCTGTGCCACAGATGGCTTTCATAAACAAGCACATACATTGTGTTTTTAATGTAGGAAAATATGCAAATGTTTTTTTTGCTGTTCATCTTTTATTCGTTTGGAGAAGATTTACGTATTCAGGGTTTAGCCAGCAAACAGAACGTTCACAGCACAGTTGAAAAGACCTTATTCTGTTTGACTATTCTCTTATAAGACTATATTAAAGGTTTTTCTGAAGCATTTCAATTTCCCCAAAGTGGTTCACACATCGCCTTGCTGCCTGCAAGCATGTGAACGCACCAGACATTGCAGCCAGGTGAAAATGAAAGAAGCAAGACCCATAGCTGCGCATTCCTTCGAGCAAAAACCATAAACCATAAAGTCAAAACAGCCCACTGCTCTCCTGTAGCATACCTGGAGCGCGGTACAAAGATCTCTTATGAGCCCCCTCTCCTCGCATAAACAGTCAACTGTTAGTATCTGTGTGTGTGTGTATTTATGTGTGTGAGAGGAAATGGCATGGCATGGCGGGGCGGGGGGGTGGTGGGGGGGGGGGTTGGGTTGAAGTATGTATGAAGAGTTGTTGTTGTTTGTGTGTTAGTAGATTTCCCTGTTAATAGTGTTTTCCCCTGCCTCAGGATGAATCTGCTTTGCATTATATGCTTGATTAGAACTTCTTCAAATGATTGGTTTGTCAGTTAATTAGTGCAGAATAGACAACACTGGCTAAACAGAGGTTACTGGCAAAGACGAAACATTTGAATCTAGGGAAAGAGATTTTTTTTCTGACAGCTGAATGGGGGAAATTCAATAGCACAAGTGTCTAATTGACTAATTTTAATCAGCAAGCATTGGTCCTTCATTAAGACCTACTTATTGTTTGTGTTTGTGTGTGTGTGTGTGTGTGAATGAAAGAGGGAGAGAGAGAATAAATACAAATCAACCATTATTCCTTATCTGCTATTAAAACATTCCATCAGTTGACCTACGTCTACGTTCGCTGAAAAGGTTTTTGTGGGTTATTATTCTTTTGCAAGTATCAGCGGTTGAACATAGACTGCAGCATGCCGTTTGCAGTGTAAAAGACTGTATTTCTTAGACCATCCCTAACATTTTGGAAAAACAGAGCATAGCCTATTCCATGTCCAATTTCTCTCTCTCTCTCTCTGCTTTCGCACTAGCCTGTGACATTTGTCAGGTTTCTGGAGATGTGATGTTTATGAGTCAATGTTGGGGAGGTTGTGCAACATCCAGTCGACTGGCTGAGATTCCGAAACCACTGAGATCTTGTCAGCAGTAGAAATTATGTGTCACCATTTGCTTCATACATCTCTATAAATCACTATGTTAAAGATACCCAGGAATTTGAAAAAGGAGCAAATTTAAGATAGACTGGGATTGGGAGGATAGGCCAGGGATGATTTGTAACAATCTAGAAATTATGTCACTCTAGTGGCAAAATATGACTGGCTTGTTGATACACGATAATGAGAGGAATTTGGGCTAAATGACAGTTAAACAGATTTCATAATTAGTCCAGCCATTTCAGGCTCGATCACACAAGTGGAGTTTAATTTTACGATTGGGGGACTTTTAAACGTGGCAAGTCCCCTTATTGTTTTCCATGATTCAGTATTGTTGATCTCATGTTCTTCTGAATCATAATTTCACATTGTCTGTATTACTGTACTTCAGATGTTAGTAAGGACTTGTAAAGAAAATGTCCCAATACCAGTGTATATTAGATGCAGATGAACTGCTGGTTTGTTAGAAAGAACCTGTGGGAATGTTTCTCATACATTTTTCATCAGATAAGGCACCAAAAACGTGCAATTGAAATAGATTCAAGCAGATACAAATACTTTAATATCTGGGAGTAATTTGACTGGTTAATCTAGGCCCCATATGCACCACCCCAAGGCAGTAAATAATTATGTTACTTTTAGTTTTACTTTTGAATCCTGACAGAATTCCAGATGTGTCATATGGGTGGAGAGCCTGTTCTCAGGCATTGTATCTTCCAATCCCCTCGCATTTGGCCTCATCTGCAACCCTGCAAGGGGAATGCCAAGGTGTGTCTGTGTATGCATGTGTGTCTCCTCCCCTGCCTTAAAGCACACTGCCTCAAAATAGTCCCAAAATAACACAACTGAAAGTGTGTGAGAATACATAGGGGGTGTGATTTATATCTGTTTATGACAGCTATGAACTATGGCGTGCTCTTTCACATAGGGGTAAGAGGAAAGTAAAGCAGGGGCAGAATAGGCTAGCAGTTAGGGGGATTGACTCCCAGCAAAAAAGGTCCTGGTTTCGACCCCCGACATGCTCTGCCCTACCAGTGAGCATCCTTGAGCCAGATGCAATAATAAACCCTGTAATTGCACTCAATTACTCACACTCTTCAGACAAAAGCGTCTGCTAAAGATAGAACACAGCATTACAAGTGTGTGTGTGAGCTTCCTGGATGGATATGAGTGTAACAGAGTGTGCATACGTGTGTGTGTGTGTGTGTGTGTGGCCCTGTGCCAGCATGAATACAATACACACTGTTTGTTGCCACTGCCCTGAGTGTATTTTATTACTGTTGTTGTTTATGTGTGGTTTGCTAACATAGTATGTCAAATGCAGCACTAATAATATGTTTACTGTACATATGGAGGAAGGATTACGTGAGTGCAGCAGCTGACGAGGTAGGCCTTATAGGCTTCATACATTTGAGTAGATTATACAAGTGCTCAAGTGACTACACACACACACACACACACACACACACACACACACACACACAATGTAGTTATTACAGCAGTAATATCAATGTAGTTATTACAGCAGTAATATCAATGTAGTTATTACAGCAGTTATATTACAAATGTGGAGAACAATCACTTCATACATTGCTGCAGTCACAAAGCCTCGAGTGCAAAACCCCCCTCTGGCTTTCTTTCGGTTCAGTTCTTAATCCTCCCTCGAGGACGTCCCAGCATCATCCCCGGCAGCAGGGGGCGACATTTCATCCAGATAGATAAAGTCTGACGGCTGCACCATCCCCTCCTGGCATGCCCTGGACCATAAGTTAGAGAAGAGGTTTTGAGCGTTTTAGAAATAAATGTATGATTTAAAAGGACACACACAAATGAAATCATGAAATTCATTGCAACACACTCTAGCACCACCTACGCTTGAGTCTCCAGGGTTTGGAGGACGGCGTCTATGTGTTCCTGTGATATGTCCCCATCTACACGGGCCAGGTAGGTGTAGAGGCTGGTGGCGGTGGCGAGCGCTATCCTCGCTGTTCCCGCTTCAGTGCCCTCTGTCAGGATCTCACAGGCGACTCCCAGAGCCCTCAGAATGCTCTGCGAAACACACACACACACAACACACACACACAGCCTATTTAGACACAGAGCGAAACACACACCTACCGTACTTAAAGATAAATATGTACATACTTGCACACTACCTACTCTAAAAAAAGATCTGAAACTATACTTTGGAGCATTGTAGAGTGCTACTGCCCTCGTGTGGCTAAAATGTCCCTTGCAGCCTGGTGCACATCGACAAAAATAGAGGTACCCTTCTAATATTCACTTGGATTCTCTTCAGCACCTTAAAGTATCCCAAGGTTCTAAAGGTGCTAACAACTTCACTCTAACTGGCAAACACTAAAAAGTAAACACTAAAATAAACAGGTTCACACAATGATTTCATAATGCAGGAGTTGCTATACAGTATATCCTATCCTTTATAGTTAAATAGGGCTGAATCTGGAATTCAATACAAAAACAGACATCATTTTAGTGGTATATTTTACTAAATGTTAATATAGCAGCCCTTAGCTATTATTTTACCATACCGTGACATTGTACAATGTCATGCTATCCTATGTCAGTTTTAAAACCTGAAACATCACAGCTATCAAGTTCAGTATTAACAAATGGCTATGGCATTAATAACGTCTTGATGGCCCTTGTGTGTCACTGTCTCACCCCTGCCAGCATGCTGCAGCTCAGGGCGAGGAACTGCATCCAGTCCACATCGGAGCTGAAGTCTCCCAGTGACAGCAGGGTCTCAAGCTTTCTCGCAGGCAGAAACAGGGACTGCCATTCCATCTGGAGAGTCTCTTTGCTACATGTCTTTCCAGGCGACAGCTACAAGGAGAAAGAGAGAGAGAGAGAGAGAGAAAGAGAATGGGAGAGTTGGCCCTAAGTGAGAAAATGTTATGGGGGTAAATACGATAAGGAGTAGTTTAACAATTCATCAATTTAACATTGTAAGACATAATGTCAATACAACAAATAAGGGAATGGGGCTGCAAAGACAGGACGAAAGATGTCTCACAAGTTAGAGTAGTGTTTATTACTTGCTTCGTCCAATCATGTTCCTCAAATTTGTGTCCAAACTATGTGGCTTTGCGGGTTCTGCTGAAAGTAGTTCCTCTCCATCAAGGGATTTATTGCCGATTGGATGAAAAATGCTATTTTGCTCATGTAGTTGATGCATGTTTACACTACATATAGAAATCGCCTGTCCAAAGCGGGAGGGTTTGAGCATACTACATATTTTAATGTATATATATATATATATATGAATACAGATATCCCACGTGTAGGATGTGATTCTCATGAGGTCTTGTGGTCACTACCTTATTGTGGAGGGCCTTTAGCAGTGCTGGTGTCAGCGCAGTGTCCCTCCTCTCCAGGGTTTCTTTAACAGGCAATGACTCTCCTTTAATCAGTGAATTGAAATACCTGGCAGAAAACACCCACTTCAAAATCTACACACGTCTGCTTTTACATTTAGCCGGACAATCCAATTATGTCAAAATGTATTGGAGAAAAAAGCATAACACCTATGGCAAGCTGTTTTAACATTTAATAGAACCACACTCCTATCTGCAATTTTAGATATGCATAACAGCATTTCTCCTAGTCAAAATTGTATTGACTAGGAGAATGGTAATTCGAGATATCTACAATAACATTCTTACTAGAAGAAATTGTATTTCATGATAACAATAAAAATTGGATTGTAGATATCTGAAATGAGAGCTTGTCCTAGTAAGTGTATTGCAGATATCCAGAATTTTCCTTCTGGATATCTGCAATACAATTGTGGATATCTGAAATTGAATACCCAATACAAATCAATGGCAAAAAGTACGTAATTTGTCCTAGGAAGAATGACGTTGCGGATATCTGAAATGATAATTGTGGATAGGAAGAATGTCATTAATTTGTGGATAGCAAAAATATTATTTTTGACTAGGAAGAATTGAATTACAGATATCTGCAATATATATCCAGTCTAGCTATTAAATGTTAAAATGCTTGCCATAAACCAGCCTTTTATTGTACACTTGCTTGGTTGAGGAAGGTTCATGGGAAGGTTAGATAGCTTAACCGCTACAATGTTGTGCAAACTCAAGGGATCCAATTAAAGCATGTCAACGTCAAAATAACACTTGCAAAGGTGAAAAGGCCTTCTTACAGCCATGAGCTTTTCCCATTGTTAAATGGTTGAGATTGAATTGTATCATCAGTAGTGGAGCTCAGCTACCGGTACTTACTCGGCGGACCAGAGCAGCAAATCCTGGGGCTGCGCTCTTATGGCTGCCTTAGTAAATTGTTTTAAGATCTCTGGCAGCTCAGGAGGGATGTGGATTTGCTGGACACAGTATATAGTGTCTTGAAGAGGCATGGCTGCAAGATAATACCGTACTGGTAATTCAACAGGATGTGAAAGAGCTTGTTCTCAGTAATACACAACGTTTTTATCAGTAGTAGTAACGTTAACCCAGTAGGGAAGTTATCTCGTGTAATGCTAATAATATCGATGCTTACCTACTACTGGAATAATGTAGACGTTACGTGTTTGTTTTTAACAATAGCTAAAACAACGGCCACGACCATTTAACATCTCTATTCTCATAGCAACCAAATGTTTATCAAGATGGCGATGCCGCATAGCAACACTCCTCATTGACCGACCAATCGCTGAATCAAAGTGTGTCACATTTGTAAACAGGAAATGGTTGCAAGATACCAACATTCGAGGGAGGCAGACGTTACCTTTTACATTTTTATAGGCTTATCTATGCCACATTTGTAGAAAGGATCATACATGAGTAGGCAAACAATTACATTTTGGGTTTTATTATTAAAGTTTTCTTTTTCAAAATACAGGTTTACACATTTTTTGCTTAATAGAAAATAATAGCACAACTATCATCATTTTGTAACAGAAAAGGAACTCAAAGTGTTCAAGTCATCCTTTTCACACTGCCAAAAATGTCCTCAATTTACTATGCAACACAAAAAAAAATTTCCCCCACATAACGCAGGCATGCACATTCACACGATCACGGTGTTCATATATGTGCTGGCAATTGCAAAGTTGTCCAAGCACACATACACAAACAGCGATGGGAACTTAGAACTGATAAGAGTCTGCTTGTAAAAATCCCTTTAAAATATTTTATGTATTGTAGCATAGTTTGAACCAAATTTTTCATTTGTGCATATGACTACGGGGATTCAAACGAAACAAGATTTTTAGAAAGCAAATACAAAATGATACCGAGGTTGGACGATAAGAAAAACAAACCACCACCACAGGTTTTGAGGAGCTTGTAATGGACTATCCCCATGTGCTAGTTCCTCTTTACCCCACAGGTAATATCTTCCTCAACTGGATATAAAAATAAAACTGTGCTCCACCAAATACACCCACCTTCTACTATTCTACTATAAAATAATCGAGGATGAGTTTACGCAACTTCCGTTCAACACTGGAAATACTCCAAAACCTGCTCATTCCACCACTACTTTATAACCCTCATTCAATTTTCTACCTGGCTTTGTCCTGGTCAACCCATAACCAATGCATCTTCTTGCATTGATTTGATTTTGTCTGGTAGTAAAACCCATTCAGACTTCTGCCAAAAAGGGCAAATATATAACATTTTGCACAGAAGTGAGAATAAAGCAAAGTTCAAAGCTCACTGAAAATGCTTTCCATTTATAGCTGACCCAAATCTGTCCCTGACTGGTACTCTTCAAAGTAATGCAAGGCTAAAAGCCATGGTACATAGAGGAAACATTTTGATGGAATGTATATGGCCAATTTATGCAAAAATTATGCAAGCAATAAAGATGCGTCTTTACACAGATTTTCCTTATACCATCTATATTAAATGTCTCTTTCTCCTACGGAGGGAAACAATGCCTAACTCCAATGTACGTTGGTTTTGAATAGTTCAATATTAACTAGCACCACCCCTTTTTTGTTTTTCAAATTACATTGCCGATATATATATTTGAGGTCTAAAATAGGCCTCAAAATGTTGCCTCTAACTTAGATTGTATCCCAGTCCTAAACATTTCTTCTGTTAGCTGATGAGTAAAGATGACTACAGTGCCAATCTGCTTTTGGGTGAGCTGGTTCTAAACTCTAAATGCTGAGCCAGAGTTCAAGGGGTCCCTTTTTTTGGCGGTTCTATCTCTTGCCCCTCTTGTTGCCAGCGGGAGGCTTCTTTAGCTGAAGCATGGGTACCCCTGTGCCGAAGCCAGTGGTGGGGGGGTTGGACACGCCAAAGGTCAGGCCGGCTGAGGCGTTGATGCCAGGGTTGCTGAAGTTAAACCCTGACGTGTTGCTGCTGCCAAATCCTGGGAGCGGGGGAATACAAGAGGGGACAAAATAAGCATCAACAAGATATAGACTACATCTACAAGCCTGATTGGGATTTTGTGATAGAGTGAGAGGGCTAGATCAAATAGCATTTACATAGTGGTTTGTTTTAGTCTACTACTCTGCCAGAGTTGTAATAGTTTCCAAATGGGGCAATACAAAATGCAACAGGGTTGCCTTTTGGTCTATCTGGTGCTATGGGCAGGTTAAGGATGACTATATGTACAGTTTATACCTGCACTGAGACTGCCTCCTGTGGGCTTAGAGGTAGAGGAGAAGCCAAACGTGGAACCCCCAGTGCCCACCCCGCCAAACCCTGGACCACCACCAAAACCTGTGGTGGAGAGAGACAAGGTGGTTACCTGTAGTACACACAGCCTACATAAAGAGAACAGAAGTGAGCAGGGCTTCATAGGCACACCACACACTGTCACAACCACTCCATCCTAGAAAGCACTATGCTTCAGCATCAGCTACAGTTCCTGGCTGGATTTCAGGACACAGCAGAAACAGAGTACAGCAGCAAAAGAAAGGACTGCAGAGGGGTCTCCTAGACCCTAGGAAATGCTTTGTACTCAATCCGCCGCCAACCAGGCTGCTGGCCTTTCCATTCTCTCTCCACAGTTTTGGATAATTAACTCAGCTGTAAGACACTGCAGTAAGAGACGGCCAACAAGTAAAAAAAAAAAAAAAAAGACTCATCAGTGAACAAAAATGGCACTGCAAGTGGGTCATATCAAGTGATTTGTCTCAGGTCAGAGTAAACAAATTGACTTGGCATGTGGTTGTTTACAGTAAATACCCCTTTTAACCTTTACAATTCCAGAACTTGTGTAGTGAGAAGCTGCCAACAATAAATATCTCATAAGACGAAAAGAGCAGAGAGATTAAATCAGGTGACCTAAAGCGGCCTATGAGAAGGAAGGAGTAATAACTTTGAAAACTAAAACAAAAAAACAAAAACAGAGGTAGTACCTCCGAGGCTGGAAGAGCCCAAGCTAGTACCCACTCCCGAGGCAAAGGGGTTTCCCAACCCTGACCCCAAGGGTGTCTGGGTCCCTGAGGCAGAGAGAGAGACAGAGATCATATGCTTTACTCCTCTTAAGCACTTGGCAAAATGGTTTCTTCAGAAAATACATTTTTAAAATCAAGTGAGGACATAATCACTTCAAGAAAAAAAATTATGCAAATTACTTTTGAAAAAAAAAATGGAAAATTATATGGAATTATTAATACTTAATGTTCTAAAAGTCAATGATGGGGTAATACCTTAGTGTATATGGTGTATGAAAGGAAAAAGGGGGTGTAATGCTCTGATGTGTCAAATTTATTGGTCAACCAAAAAGACTAACCCCTACAAAGATTTGTGCCGACACCAGACTTGTTTACAAAGTTACTAAATTCAGATTTTAGTATTTTTCAGCCTAATGCAGAATTTCCTACATTAATTAAATAGAAATCGTGTTGTGGACAAGCATGTTGCTAGTTCTTTCACTCAGAAACCTGTCTTGTTTCCTTTTTGCAGTTTCTTTTCATGTGGTCAAATTAAGGCAAGGTTTCCCCAATTAGTCTGACAAAAATAACTCCAGTCATAAGAAACAAGGACAAAAGGTTTCTTAGTTTAAAAAAAAGGATTTATTGTCAATTTAATATGCAATACCACTTACATAAAACACAGACAAACAGTTTATTACAGAACTGATTGTTAATTGCTATTGCATTTGACAAGATCTGAAAACCATTAGGATTTCTGAGTGAATGAACTAGCATGTGCCATAACTGCGTCACACAAACCAGAGTTATTGATTATATCTTAAAAAGGCACACAATATTCATATAATAAATATACTATTTCAACAGGCATTGGCTATATGGGATTAAACACACTCATCTATAATAAAGCACTCAAAAGTCAGATTAGAGACATGAATCGTGTGTAAACTGCTCACTAAAATCCCAGATCACTAGAATATATATATATACACACACAGCAGGAACAACAGATACATGGAAATTACCTGCTTCTACTTTAGCTTTTAACAGTGTATCCTCAAAAAAAAAAAAATAAAAATAAAAATAAAAAATAAAATACACCACACCATATTTATTCTCGCAGCCGTCTACACAACATTACAGGCTTTGCAAACTGTTGCATCATAACTGCCTGTGATCTGTTACAGATTTTTTGTCATTAGTATAGCCTTCACATAAGCATTTACACACACACACACACACACACACACACACACACACAGCTTGTGAGAGTTCCTGTAGAGTCCCTCAAACAGTAGTACCTTCTGGGAACTGAGACCACTTATAAATAAAAAACCTCAACACCACCCAGAACTTCTTGGGTCAAAAGCCAGTGTTCAATTTGTTCATGGCGCTGTGTAATAACAGGCAAGAATAGTGCCATTTGAGACAGTACGTACCAACCAAATACTAAAGACCTGGTTTTGATTTTTGGAATTCAAGAAACCCTACACTAGTGAAAACATTAGACCGTTCAATGTTACACTCCTGAATACACAAAATTAAATTTTACGTTCGTAAAATAGACTACTTGAACAGATCCATCAGCTAAGAATACATTGCAAATTAAATCCTTCACAATACATAAGAAGCAAAAAATATGGCACTGGCATGTCTAAAATAACCAGCTTCCTAGAGGCAAGGGCTCTACTGAGCCAACTACAAAATTAAATCCATTACTACTTAATATTTCCATAAGGCAGGGGAAAAAAGAAAACGGGCATTATATTGGGACTGGGACTTACATCAGGTCTCTCAGCAAAGAACTTTACCAGCAAGTAATTGTTAAAATGGTTGCCATTTTACTAACACACAAAAACACTGTTTAGGTTATAGGGCTCAAGACTAAACATACTGTACACTGTATACAATCACTTTGTTAAAATGTCCACTCTCATCAATAAGGTCTAAGTAGCTTTAAGAGCTGTGTGATACTGTCATGTAAAAACGCTGTGTGGAAGACAAATGTCGAAATGTAAGTCAGCCGAGGCCTGGATTACATGAGGTTATAATGACATTGGTCTCCGCTGTGCTAGGTCCAACATTGTAAGGAGTTCAGAGGTGTCACACAGAGGACTGGAATGTCCAAAGCAGCAGTATGTCAAGTCTCAGCGCATACAACATTAGTTGGGGACACAACCATCTGGCCAATACGGGCTCTAAATAGGTGATTTCAAACAGCTGATCACAGGCCACAGCAGAAACCGTGCTTTCCTAGGAAGCCAAACTCTGCATGTCAAGAACAATTTATTAAAAACAAGTCACAGGATTATAAAGGCCACAGCAAAAGCACGGCTTAGGGACTCATTGTCATACATTTGTGAACGAGTTCTATGGTTTCCAAAAGGGACAAAAAAGAACAGTCTGTGATGGGTACATCCCTAGAATTACATCCGGTGTCCACCGGGATCTACTCTATAATCCCACTGTACTAAATAGCACAATGTCTGAGCCAGCACAAGGCTGTTCAGAGCATCAGTCAAGAGTCATTGCACTCATATTTCAGGAATAAATAAGGTTGTCAATTCGTGAATCTTCACAGCTTTGCAACAAATCTTTTACTAACTACAATACTCTGCCTAACGTTCACCAAGAACAGCTGCTTTGCCAACAAGAAGAGTCAAATGGGGTTGGATATTTCCACTAGTGGCAAATTCTTGGTGGCACTTACAACATAGCAATATGCCGAGATGCTCCCAGGGGACTCTAAAACCTCACTGATGTTGCGCTTGTTTGGCACAAATAAATCTCACGTCCCACGGGGACTAGTGTATGAGCAGCAGAATCCCACCTAACTAGTGTATGAGAGAAGGCTCCATTTACTTTAATCAAGTCAAGAAAATATCATTTTGTGGTGGTGGTAGGGGGGGTTATTCTAGGGTGACAATTATACAAATTAATTATTTTTATATATATATATATTTTTTTAATTAACATATAAATGCATTTTTGAATCGTTTAAATGAATAGTGAATTGAGCCCAGAGCACTGACTGTAGCCCTTAAATGAAATACTTGACCATACATTTAAAAAATGGCCAAATATTAAAACAAAGCGCCAACATTAGTCCTCTTTGCCGTGCTCATAAACTACATTAAGAAAAAGGCCTAAAAAGCTAATAAGCAAACATTCGCTGTTACTTTCCAGCTTGGTCTTTCACATCAAGCCTGCATTATATATTTTACATACCAACAATAAATTAACAGTTATTGACTTAATGTGGAATTGTGTGAAATATATCATCTACCTGTATATATTCATTTATTACGAATCAAAGCACAATAGGGAACAGATCTGCTTTGAAGTAGTTAGTTTTAAACTAAAGGAATCTACGATTAGTGGCTCAGGTATTGTGTGCCCACTACATATGGAAATACCCTACCCATAATAGAAGGTTTTAAAGAACTTAAATTAAATTTAGCAATACTACAAGACCTAACTCTATATAAAGATAGAGAGAGAAAAAAATAAAAATAAAAAAGTAAAAACAGCAAACAACGGAGAACTAGACATGCCTGAGTCTTTTGGCACTTTTTTTTTTTTAAGGCAATAACTTTACCAAACACGCAACCCACACAACCACTTCCCACATTGGGTTAAATTAAAATCTACAACCACCAAATGTCTCAGTTAGAGTAGTGCTATGATACTATACACCCTCCAGTGTCATACCAACCATGGACCAACATAAAAATAAACAACCTAGACAGTGACGAGATGGCATTGGGATTAATCCAACTACACCAAATACCCATTAGATGGCACGTATAAAATGAAAAATTGTAATTTAAAGTGTTCCATGTTAAAGTGTTCATAGATACTTGCAGTAAATAAATATAAGCACTGTTCGTTGATTGGCTAAACATTTGGTTGAGTAACCATGGAAATCAAACATGTATTGCATGTGTAATATTCTTAATTATGTGAATTGCTACGTGTCGCTAAGTGTGTGAGGTCTTTACGTGCGTTTTTTTTTTTTTTACACTATTGAAAATGGGTACTGACCTTTTGTTCAATCCTCGACTCTTGCTTCCCTACCTCAATATTGTCAACAATCTGCATTGCATCCATGTTTTTGAGAAACGATGGAAGTGAAAAAGACAAAACAGACAAACCATTTCTGGTCCACTAACAATGACTAATTTATTGCTGAACGTCCACAGGAGGACCCAATATTGATAATGAAGCTACAGAATTTAGGGCTTAACAGAAGTTCAGTATCGCATTCATGTCAGCATTTTCAAACCCTGTTGCCCAATTAGCAATGACCAAATGAACATTGCTTTAAATATTTAATGGAAAACTAAGGGTGATGCCATGGTTACTATGAACTACACTAACAGACTTATGTTCATTTTAAATGGGTGCCCCTGATATGCCGGTAGCAAGGCAAAATAACCAAAGCCTACAAAAAAGGCTTATAACTTGTCAAACACCTAAGAGATGTACGATATTCATAAGAGACAGGTGAGAAAGGGAAATTTTAAAAAAGCATTTCACTTGCAATACTGAATATATAATACATTATAGAGGTGGATTATGTATTTTGACCTGTATTTTAGTTTAAAGTTTGAGAGGGTTCTTCCGATTAAGACTTTTCAGTTCAGATAGCAAATCCGCAATTCCTCATGAAAATAAACTCTGCCAGAAATGTACTGTATAAAAGTTGAAACAAAAAGATGCACTGCGTCTGACAGATTGCTTCTTGAGGAAGCTTTTTGCTAGTAGAAATTACAATGAAACTGCAACATGCAGTACATCCATCTAAACAATACAACTGAATTGCATTTTTGTGCTTTATAAAATTGGTTAGACTAATACAAATTAAAGTAGAATTTAGTGCGTTACTGATATTGGGGTATCCTTTTTTATATGGAGCAAGTTTTCCCATTAGCCAAGGTCATAATGAAATTGTTTGTTGAATATGTTTAAATAAAGTTATAAACCTAAACCAGGTTTTAGAACCCTGTATGCGCGTGGAGAACAGCTGAAGTCGATTAGTATTTTTAAGTCGGAACATTCCTACTTTTCCCAGTGAGACCTGTAAGAGTAAGAGCTACATTATTTATAAAAAAAAAAATTTAAATAATAAAAATATTACATATTAGTTAAACACCCAGATATATTCCAAAAATTAATAGAGACACAAACCCAGATTGAAAAGTCTCCCAACCACCCAGAATACAATGACGTCACATAGCACACGGCTAACGAAGTCAACCTATTCGCTCCTAGACACGCCACATCCTTCAATGAATATTCACATTTCAAGCACTCGTAACATGAAGCCCCGGCTCAAATGAGACTCAGGCTCTCTGTATAAGTTAAAGATTCAAGTGAGCAGAAGGGAGAGAGTTGGGCTTTTGAGCGTGAGGCGACCCAAACCAGCTCCCATTCTGGGGAGAGAGGAGAAATGACAGAGAAAGAATCTCAGCATCAATCGCTCCAACATTCTTTTTGTAGGGTACAATGGGGGAACTTGGCATCAACACAGGCAGGGTGGGGGCCACCTTAACTACAAATATGCACTTGTTGTATTGTAAGGTGCATTGGATTCTGTCATTTACATCTGCTGGCACCTGTGCCCCTCTGAGGAGGGCTAGGGGCAAGGTGTGCAAGACACCGTTTTCTAAGAGACTATGGCACCAGACTTTTTTATTTTTTGGCACCAAACAGGTTTTGATCATTTCCTGTCTCTCCCTCTGCCCCTCTATCAGCACCATTGTCCTTCCACCCGCACCCCCCAATCTTCCTCTCCCTGACCACACCTGTCCCTCAGAGATTAACAGAGGGTTCGCGCTCAGAGGTATCTGAAGGTTCTAGAACTTGAAGGCGGTCAGACCTGCAGTGGGCTGCTGCTGCTGCGTCAGCGTGGCCGCCATGGCAACCGCTGCGGCGTTGGGCACGCTGGAGAAGGGGGCGGGACCGGTGGTGACACGCGGCGCGCTCTGCCACTTTCGGTTGGACGCCCGCTTGGACTCAAAAACGTCAGTCGAGTCCTCCAGGAAGGCACGGCGAAATGACAGGTACTGGTGCTTCAAGATCTGTGGCAGAAAGGGACGGGAGGGTAACTACTTTAAAGACTTGACAAAATAATCAAACTATTCCTTTAAGCCCGCAATATGACAGCACTCGTTTCTGATCTGGATGTGGGACATAAACAGACAACTAAGGAGAACGTCAAGGATTCCAACAGACTGACGAACGCTTAGGTATGGTTGCTGGTTCAATGCCAAGACAGAGAGAGGAAGAGGTGCAGAGGAGGACCAAAGACCAGATGTTTGCACGCTACCATCTAACATTGGAGAGGAGAGAGGAAGTCGGGTCAAAAAGAACAAGACATTAGTCCACAGACCTGGGGGATTATAATAATTATATTTGGGGGCCTGTCGCCATGTTCTTTAAACAGTTGTAACCTAAAGGTGTCCTCCACAACACACTTTGCAGAGTTGTCAGCTTTTTCGATGCAAAAACTGACTTGACCAATTTTCTATTGGGGAACATGGTATATATTGGAATGTTTTCATTTTTTAAAATATCCCCCAACGACGAGATCCCAGAATATGCTTTAGAGAAGACAACAGTACAAGCACCCACCTTGACATTCTCATGTACAGACTGCAGCTGGGCAGCCTGAGCCACAAACGTTTGGTACAACTTCTGCATGGCCAGGGACAGGTCTGGAAGCACGCACACACACACACACGGTTCATTACGATACCGTTTCTTAATAGGGGATTAGTGTTCCAAATGAAATAACTACGCGCCAAAAACCCTCCTTACACCAGACACATGCATCTGTCAGTCACGTCAAAATTAATTAAAAAGGTACCCACCAACAAAAGGCAAAAGTGTTGCTGAAAAGACAAACTCTATAAATGACAGCGGGGATTGCGATTTGTTTATTACTGCCGCATTTGGCGTGCTTGAACAAAAGTGACAGCGAGCGCCACACTCACATCCCTGTCCGATGTGTCAGGTGTAAAGCTACATAAAAGCGCAACATGATTAGGATTCTGAAGCTTTGACGGGGTTGTTAATAGGAGGCCAGGCAGCTGCCATCTTACCCTGAGGTGTGATGTGGGTGCCGCTGCTCTGTGTGGTCAGGTGGTTCTCCAGCTCCTCGATCTGTTGTCTGTACTGCTGCAACTGCACTTCGAACTGCTCCACCAGACCGCGGAAATAACTACACACACAAAACATTGGGATTATTTTAGGGTCTAGCACTGGTCGTGCTTGGGTAATGCAGAGAGGTACGGTGGCCCACGGTAAAGCCCTTTTCTATGAGCAGCAGTGAAAACATGAGGTGAGATAAAGTGGAGGTGGGCTCATTGACTGCAAGCAGGTAGTTAGCTTACTCTGATGGGGCAGTGTTCTCATGTTGAAGCCCCGGTGGAGTCTTTTGTGTACGCAGAGCAATGTCTGCATTCTTCAGCTCCTAGAAAATAAGACAAAGGAAAGAGAATGAACTTGTTGTAAAGAGAGATAATTAGCTCTTGGTATAGTAAGGTTTATGGACCAAATCTTTTGAGATATTAGGCTACTAAATGATTGGTCACTGGCATGATTTATCTTCTGTGTAAACTGTACTTCCAAATTTGTACATGTGGATACCTGTGCCGTTTCCAGCTTTAGCTTGTCTATGGCCAGAGCCTGGCGCTGCAGGCCACTGGCGTTGACAGACAGCAGCTGCTTGAGGCTCTTGATGTCATCCTGGACTTTAGTTATGGCCTTGGAGGACATTCTGCCTATGTCCTCCTGAACCTGTTTCTGCTCCTTCACAAACTTCCTGTGTAAGGAAGAGAGAAACAGAATGTTGTTTTAGGAATGTAGAATGTTTTTTACCCCATTTTATTATACAGGCAAAATGTACTTTAATAGAAAGGTAAGAAAAAGTCTCGCTAAATGTAAAATTACAAATGTATTTAGGAGGTGAAGGACTGCAATACTTACTGGAAATTCTCCACATCCTGACAGATGACCGGGGGCAGGTTCTCATCTTTCAAAGCTTTACTGTCCCTGAGGGAAAGAGAGGGAGGAGAGCTGTCAATAACAACATCAAGACAACGCATTTACAGGCGAGCAACAGTTTGGGGATTTTCCTTTTCTATATTAACAAGTATGCTTTATTACTAGACTCACTGAGGATTGGCTCCAGACAATTTGTCACTCTTTTTCTCAGAGGACGCGCTGAAGTCAACCCCACCCAGGCCAATGCTGGGAGCTGGGGCCGCCGTCATGGCCGCCGAGGTGGCTATTAGAGAACCCAACGTTAACCCGCCTCCTCCTAGAGTGGTTTGACCCAGACCTGCAACACACAGCAACCGTTTCATATATACATGGCATACATGGTAGGGCGTCTTACCAAAAAGGCCCATATTTGTCCGCTTAAATTACAGCCTGATGTAAAAACAACGGCCCCAAAACAGTGACACCAAAACAGACCAGAACACTGCATCTGGACCAAGTCGCAGGTAACAACTAGTGGTATTCCCCAGATGTGTTATGTGGAAAGCTACATCACTGAAATCCTGCTTCTTCTGTGTCCATCGTCAGTGACTGTGTCTCACCAGAGGACGCAGTGTTGGCAAAGAGACTGCCGCCCAGCGTCAGGCCTGTGGAGGCTGCAGTGCTGGCCATGGTGCTTCCAAGGCCAAGACCCAGGCCGAAGCCCATCGACGCTTGCTGCTGCGGGGCAGTGGACGCGAGGACGGAGCCCAACGTTAAGCCGGTCCCTGCGGGGGCGGAGGACGTGGTGGTGGTGAGGGAGAAAGGCGGGGCCGAGGCAGAAGGCTTGTTGAAGGCCAAGCTGAAGCCAGTGGAGGCAGCCATAGAGGCTGGCGCACCTGGTGGAGGGAACAGAGCAAAGCAGTGACTCTTTGTTGAAAAGTCAAATGACTGTCTATTTAAACCACTTCTAAAAAAGGATTCCAATGAGAAAAAAAAAAGGAAAACTACATTCCATTGAAATTCACAAGATGATGTAATGACCAAGGAAAAATATTTCACTAATGTAGATATAATTGAAACCAGTTATTAAATAAGTATATTTTACTAATTTATAAAAGATTTCTCTTCTGGTTTGCAACTCTGAGAGTACATGCCCCTTACATTAGCAGCTGGAATTCCTCTCAGGTTTTACAAAGCTTAACTATGACTAAAATAGACCAGCCTAAAATGAAAAAGTTAAAGCTTTCAGATTAAACGAAATACCTAATGTAAGGCCTGTAGTGGGCGCCACACCTGTAACAGAAGAACATTTTATTGTGATATGTTTTGCACTGCAAACAGAGCACATTCAGATATTTGCATGTGCCGTTTCAAGTTTGGGAATATTGTGACTAGTCACAATAAACAGCGTATATGCTATGTTTGTGCACTCATGTATGTCTGTATTTATTACTTGAGGCAGGTGTGTTGAAAGTGAAGCCCCCAGTGGGTTTCTGACCAAAAAGGCTGCTTCCTAGGCCAAGTGCTGGGGTGGTGGTGGTGGTGGTGGAGGCAGGTGTGGCAGCTGCTGCACCCAGAGCAGACCCAAAGGAGAAGCCACCAGTGTTTGCAGCAGGAGCACTATATAATGTACAAAGAGTCATAACATTGTATCTTAGTCAAGGTTCTTTAATCGATTAGTGAATAAAATAAAAAAGGTAGTACTGGAGAAAATGTAGTGAATCAATTTATTATCCAAACTATTTAGCGGAAAGCTGCATACAGTTTGTTAGGCAATCAAAAGAAATCCCGCAATGTAAAAGTAAACAACTTTTTCCTGGGTTGTTGTGTACATTTAACGTAATAACGTAGGACTAAGAACGTCGATATGAGAACGGCACCATTATAAAAGGTTACAGCAACATCGACGATGTTGTTGTTCATTTTCCAAGTCTGTATCTTAAATGCACATGAATAACTACGGTAATACATAACTCAATGGAGGTACTGCCTGTATGACCTGCCAACGTTGGGTCAAAGGAGAATGAGCTAACTGTAGCTAAACGTTATAGTCACCTGGTTGCAGCTCCAAATGCAAACCCACCACCAGTGTTGGTAGAACCGATAGTCCCCGATCCGAAGTTGAAGCCAGACATTTTTTTATTTAAAAGGCACACATTTAATTTTGACCGGCTGTCTTGTTTGAAGGTAGCAAGTAAAGAGCTTAGCTAGCCAACTAGCTTCCGTGACTAGCCAACTCCCGCGTACACGCGTGTGGGCCGATCAGATTAAGTCATACTAATTGAATCGGCGTTTATAAATGCACATTAAACTAAACAATTATCTATCGACTCTCATCAGACACATGAATACATCAACCGTTACTAGTAAAACCTGAGAAACATGTTTCACTCTCGCGTGGTGCTATTTTTTTCCTATTCCGCGCTTGCAGCGTACTTCCTGAATGCTGCAGCCTGCAGCATTCTGGGATATTATTTGCTGGGATGTCCTACATTTCCCATCCTGACTCTTGAAATGTTTTGTAGTTTAATTAAAGCATTCCTATGAGCCAGAGCCATGGTTGCATTCATGGCAGTACAACGTTTCATGCACGTGGGCTGGACATCGTTCACATGACTAGTAACAATAAAGTCATCGTTTGTGCTTTGCTACTACGGTCATTTGTGAACCCGCATATTGTTGTGTTTCAGCTGTACAGATGCACAAGATGATGGTAACGTTAGATAAAGCCGCATCTGTGCTCTAAGTTAGCACCTTGGTTAAGTCCACAATGTTGTGTGTCAACATATTCCGATTTAGAATTTCATTTCAGGAACGACACGGCAAACTTTTCAGGTGAAATAAGCCGTTTACTATTGGAATAGTGATGACATACCTAGAAAAAATAGGCTCTATTTCTTACTACATAAAGA
>JAOEHI010044630.1:41452-52675 GCA_025447815.1 Percopsis transmontana
CTTAATTTTTCTGATCTGTCTGTCTATCTATCTATCTATCTATCTATCTATCTATCTATCTATCTATCTATCTATCTCCTAATGTACTTTTTAAATATTTTACTATGAAAAACTTCAGTATTAGGTTGATGGGAAATGTGAAAAGGACTCAATTGAATGGAAAGGTTTCTCTATTTTAGGAAGGGGTCATTATGTCAAAATTAGGCAAAATAATCTTGTGTGGCGTGTGTAACTGCATGCCTTTTTAACTGTAGATAAGCACAATAGTGAGGCCAAATTGACATAAGACTGGTGACGTGTTGTGTGCTAAATAGCCTGTGCCAATTAAACATTCTACTGTTTGTTTTCACAGGTAGAGCAGGTGCGTCTGCTGGATCGCTTCAGCAACAAGGCCACCAGCGGCACGCTGTATCTCACAGCCACACACCTCATCTTCGTGGAGAGCAGTCCTAACAACTCGACGTCAGCAGCTCAGGAGATATGGGTGCGTAGCAGGCTAAAGCTAACGCTGTTGTTGCCCTGTATCACAACATCTCTCAATGTATCTCAAACAAATGTAACTCCTCTTGATTTCAACTATTATTAAAACATTGTTTAACTTCCTTATGTCAGTATTATTCCACACGCTGACATTCATAGTGAAATATTCAGTTCGGTCACCGTATTTAATGAACAGAATTCATTTATTTTCCAATCTCCCATACAAACATACTATTAATACATCAACACTGGTTAAACATTTTCGCCATTAAGGTTTTCACAAGATTTCTCGGTCAAATTGATCTCGCAATTTCACCTTCGACCGGCAATGTAGATGTGAGTTGAGACTCAATGGATCCCAGTGGAGGTTGAAACAATAACTATGATAGATTGGATTCATCACATCAAGCACACAGATGGAATACTTCCTCATTATAGTCAGCTTGTTGAGACTTTTCCAAGAGGGGACTGGTAAAAGTTCAAAATAATTTTATTAAATCGAAGATATTTTAAAGGGGGGGTGAAAGCAGCCAAGAACTATGGACCAGGAGGGGATGACAAGTGTACATTATAAATGAATGCTACCTTTTGACAGAAAGTGTTTTTCAGTACTGTGCAACCTGGCTGGAAGAGCTTCCTTGATTTGACGCTGCCATGGCAACATGATGGCAATGTCTTGTTATAAAATTATCAAAGGAGTAGAAGGGATGAAACTAGAACAGAATAGAGGAGAACACATCATACACTTACATACAAAGAACATACAACGCTACACACTGTGATGTTTGTTTACAACATGCTCCACACAGCTTTATCCAATGATTCTTTTACAGGACTTGTTTAAATGCCTGTTCCTCGTACTGCCGGCGTCTCTCCCCTGTGGTTCGGGTCCGCGCCCTTTTACTGTGGGAGACAGGTGATTAGAAGTTGGCCCACACCTGTTCCCAACCCAAGTCCCATGAACCACACCTCCCTCTTGCAGTCATTCACTCCAATATACTAAATCAATGAAATCAGGAGATATATTACGGCTATATTATTGATTTACTGTTAATTGAAGTTAATATAGTTTAACTGAATGGAAAAGTACAATAAGTGTATCACAGTAAGGCAGTCTTTTGCGTGAAAGTGGCACATGCCAAGACCTAGCTGGTTTGAAATAATGGCGAGCCAAGGACAGACACCCTTTCCACTTCAACTGCTACCCTCCTTCCTGTTTTAACTGCTGACCAGAGAGAACATGTTCCTTTCCTATTTCCGTTAAGGCATTTCTTTTGTGTGTGTGTGTGTGTGTGTGTGTGTGTGTGTGTGTGTGTGTGTGTGTGTGTGTGTGTGTGTGTGTGTGTGTGTTTCTAGCTCTTAACTTATCAGTGAATTAATCACAGTAAGACTTCAGAATATTGTTCTGGCTCATAAAATATTGAAAACCAGCTGAGAGACTGTGTGACTCACCAGAGAGAGAGAAACAGAGAAAGAGAGAGACTACTGGTGTTTTATGCATAATTATCCATGCTAACGAATATGTATGATTCACTAGAGCTGGAATCTCTGTGGATATCACACTGTGCTCATTGAATATGGTGATGTGCTCCAGTGTCCTCTGCTGTTTCAAAACCATGAAACACTGCTGGGTTTCATGATGTTGTGGACCAGACTGGTGGACATTTAAGTCACCGTAAAACCAAGATGATTGTGGGCGGTTCTGTCCTGCAAATTTGCTGATGTCAGCGCTGCATATACTATCATCAGTGAGCCCAGTGGTTTAAAGAGCCAGACTGGTTGCCGGTTCGATCTTGAGCCAAATGGTTTTAAAAATAATCTGTCTAATTCAGAACTGATGTAGTCCTCTCAGATGCCAGTTCCGCCCATTGTACCCATGAGCAAGGCACCCCCAAAAGAACTTTCTGGGTGCTGCACAGCGACTGCCCACTTCTATACAGACAATTTTTCATGCAAATGGTTAAATAATGCCTTAAAAAGTGTACATCATATTCCTCTATGGGGTCCCTATCCCTGCTTTCAGAACCATTGTTTCAATTGAGGCGACTGAAAGGGTCTTTTCTCCCCGTGTGCAGATCCTCCACCACCACATAGCCTCGGTGGAGAAGCTGTCCCTGACCACCACCGGCTGCCCCCTGCTCATCCAGTGTCGCAACTTCAGGGTGGTCCACTTCCTGGTGCCGAGAGAAAGAGACTGCCACGACATCTACAGCTCCCTGCTACGCCTCATGCGCCCCGGTGTGTGTGTGCGCGTGTGTGTGTGTGTGTGTGTGCGTGTGTGCGTGTGTGTGTGTGTGTGTGTGTGTGTCTCAGACACTGTAGTACTAGTAGGGTGAAAGTGAATCTGTCATTGTAATGCAATCGATGCTTGTTGCCACATATCTCCATTCATTCATACTGTACATGCACACACATACTGCAGATGTGTACTGTATGCAATTATTTGTTTACATTTGTGCATAATGTTGTTATTCACTGTTATATGCTGTCATTAAAAAAATTATACACTCAAATACACTTTAGTGTATTGGACAAAGGTATTTAGTCCACAAATGGTGATTGTAAATCTCTCTCTCTTTCTCTCCACAGTATCCTTTGATGAGCTCTATGCGTTCTCCTACAACCCCAAACAGAATGACCAGCAGAGAGAGGAGGGGTGGCAGCTCATTGACCTGGGGGCGGAGTTTGAACGGATGGGCGTCCCCTGTGACCAATGGCAGCTCACCGACGTCAACAGAGACTTCAAGGTAGATGGAAGTAACAGGTGGACCTCTGATGAGTCGTTAACTAAAGCAGCGTCGTGTGTTATTTGCCCACCTGGGGGCAGAGCGGCTCTCACTGTGTTGTATGTTTTTGTTATGGCTTCGCAAGTTAGCATGGTTCGGGCCAAAACACTAATCTGGTATTATGCATTGTCACACTGTATATGGAAATGCCTTGCTCAAAACGTGGTTTTAAAATACTTAATGATATTCCATATTGATAATAATCACACTTACTACAACTTTAATGTGACCCTTCTTGATCTAAGATGCTGAGAGGGCTTTTACACCTATAGGGTTGTTAACAATTAAGTACTTGTCAACAACCTTTTAATAATTTCTGACATCTGCTATCATCTGATGCTCTTCCCTGCAGTATTGCAGCCAATACAGAGTATATTGTGTATGTCATGTGTGTGTAAACCCACACACACAATAAAATATTTCGCTCAAGGTATTTTCCACATTTAAGAAAAAGTACTAGAATTGATAAACCAATAAAGAAATTCCATCCTTACATTATAAACGTTGCTTGATGATGAGAATATGTCCAGAAGAGGGCAGCAGAGATTCACTTTTTACCAATATCTCTGCACCAGTGTGTTTGTGTAAACGTGGGTTGTTTTTTTCCCCCCCAGGTGTGTGAGACCTATCCTCGGGACCTGTATGTTCCTATCACAGCCAGTAAACCCATCATTGTGGGGAGCTCCAAGTTCAGGAGCAAAGGGCGTTTCCCTGTGCTCACCTACTTTTACCAGGAGAAAAAGGTACTATATCAACTTGAATGATGAATGTTTATTGTATGTGTGTATTTTTATAACTTTATTTAACCAGGTAAGTTATTTGAGTACCAGTGGTAAGTTTCCCTACTGCCAAGTAGTGAAACAGTGTAGCAAGAAGACCAGTATATAAACATTAAAATAAACGTTATTGCTCAGACAGGCCTTTTAATGCTATCCTATGTGATACGTGTGTTGGGACCTCTTTGTTACTCATGCAGGCAGCGGTATGCCGCTGTAGCCAGCCTCTCTCTGGGTTCAGTGCACGATGCCTGGAGGATGAGAGCATGCTGCAGGCCATAAGCAAGGCCAATCATAACAGCCGATTCGTTTACGTCATGGATACCAGGCCAAAGGTAATTTTAAATGACAGCTTATATACTTTAATTTGATTTTAAATTAGTGAGTTAAATTATTAGGTTAATGAGGGAAGTATTTTTGGCTTGAAGTCATTTTGTCTTTCTCTTCGTCTCACCAGTTGAACGCTTTAGCGAACCGCGCAGCAGGGAAAGGCTATGAGAACGAAGACCACTACTCAAACATTCGCTTCCAGTTCGTGGGCATCGAGAACATCCATGTGATGAGGACCAGTCTGCAGAAGCTGCTGGAAGGTTCGACACGTAGTTGTCGAGCTGTTTGACCCGTTGACGTGAATGTGAAGTGGTTCAAAGCTTGCGAGCCAAGACCTCCTGCTTGTAATCACACAGTTACAGAATGAAACTGTTTGGTTGCTGTTACAGATAATAAATGTATTATGCAGTGGCTAGCCTATTCTTCACATGCTAGTGTTACGTATAACTTGAATCTTTTATCTTTGCGGAAGCATAAATGGTCCTAATGCAGATTACTTTTTTTATAATGGAATTTGTTTATGTATTTGCAAGTTACTGAAGTTTTGGTGCAAGAATGAAAGGTAAATAGTGTATAAATAAGTGGAAGTGTTAATCTCTCTCTCTCTTTATGTCAGTGACAGCGACTCGGTCTCTCTCCATGAGTGACTTTCTGATGGGTCTAGAGGGCTGTGGCTGGCTGCGACACATCAAGGCCATTGTAGACGCAGCCATCTTTCTCACCAAAGTGAGAGTCTCAGTTTATCAGTGTGTTTACCGATATAATTGTTTTTAAAATGCTGCTTCATGTTTGATCAGACATAATGATTCTGCAAATATTAGGCAAGGGGGAAGGGGGGTATGCAAAACCTCTCATCTATACATTCTCTGCATTGTTGTTCACTACCCTATAATCCCCCCAGGCGGTGACAGTGGAAGGGGCCAGTGTGTTGGTTCACTGTTCAGACGGATGGGACAGAACAGCCCAAGTCTGCTCCCTGGGGGCCCTGCTGATGGACCCCTACTACCGCACCATCAAAGGCTTCATGGTAGACACACACTCATCACGCACTAGCTTAAAGTCACATATGAGAGCTAAGACATAAATTGTTTTCATTAAATACAGATACATTGTTATGATCTTTCCTTTGGAGACTTTGTTTACCAAAAACTCAACTGAGATTTCCTTTCCAGGTACTGATAGAGAAAGACTGGATTTCTTTTGGCCACAAGTTTGCAGACAGGTGACTTTTTATTGCTTTACGAGGTTCTACTCTCAGCGGTGCCATGTTGAAATGAAATAACAGCGCTTTCACCTAAAGCACTATAGAGAATTAATATCATATAATAAGAGAATAAATCAGTTACAGACAAGTAGTTGTTAGACATCTTGTACAAGGCTGCTTGGAGGCAGGCCGGGTATGTCAGGGATCAAACCCGGGACCTTGGGAGTCCTTAGTTGAGGGTCGGTCACCCTAACCACTAAACTAACCTACCCTCTCTACTAAGCTATCCTTCCCCCTACTGGCTAAATTGTGTTTAGGACACCTGCTCTATAATGACAAGAAGGCAAGGCAACCTTTTAGCCCCTACCTTTCCTGCAATCTTTACTGTTTCATGAATACAGTATGATTACACATTTTTAACATGATCGGGTATTAAAGCTGTTCATTAGCAGTGCATTTGCCTTTGTTGTAAATCTGCGTATAATATTATATGGTATAATTAATTCTAACCATTCATGTGACAGCAATGCCTTGACACTAGAGAATGTGCCATAACTATCGCAGACACACACAAACAAAAAACGTTTTTTCTCTTTTTGAATTCCCATAATCGGGTGTTTTCGACCAGGTGTGACCAATTGGATGGCGACGCTAAAGAAGTCTCTCCAGTCTTCACGCAGTTCCTCGAGTGTGTTTGGCAGCTTACAGAGCAGTTCCCACAGGTGTGTCAGCTTGTGTGTGAGGCAGTTTGTGTAGACCAAAAACTTTCCTTTCTATGGATTTAGTATTTCATGTTTCACAGTATGTTAATTTAAAGCCAACATACTGTTTCACAGTATGTTATTTAAAGCCAAAACCATATTTTCATAGAGGTATATTATAATCTACTCTAGGGACTAGGTAAAGTGTTTGATTGTTTGTGTGTGTTCTCCAACCAGGCATTTGAGTTCAGCGAGTGGTTCCTGCTACAGATCCATGAGCACGTTCACTCTTGCCAGTACGGAAACTTCCTGGGTAACAACCAGAGACAGAGAGAGGAGCTGAAGTGAGTTCCGCCGACACTAACCGACACTAACCGACACTAACCGACACTAACCGACACTAACCGACCTCCCCTTGCAGCCTGCGTCTCTAATGTGTCTCTGTACCGCAGGCTGAGGGAGCGGACCCACTCACTGTGGGCCTTCCTGCTGGGTGAAGAACAGAACTACATCAACCCCTTCTACAGCCCTGCTTCGGCCGAGACAAACCCTATTCTGGAACCTTCCACACAGCCCTACCACTTCAAGTCAGTACCAGCACCATCTGGCCTGTACAAACAAGAGGGCCAAGACAAACGCAATCTTGTGCGTTGACAAAACCTATAATATGACGAATTGTCTTTACATGTATTCTACTTGGCACTTTTAGCCATGTGGTCAGGCTGCCCTTGGGGAGGGGGGGCAAATATTATATCAGGACACATGGAAAAAGCATTTTTCCACACACAATGTAAAATAAAGTATGTATTAATAAACATTGTAATATTATCATTTTAAATGTGAAGTGTGCATATAACATTTAATTTCAAAGCCTTCAATAAGACGTCAGCTCTGTGTGTGTGTGTGTGTGTGTGTGTGTGTGTGTGTGTGTGTGTGTGTGTGTGTGTCCTAGGTTCTGGAGGAGCATGTACCATCAGTTCGACAGGTCCATGCACCCGCGCCAGTCTGTTCTGAAGGCCGTGCTGACCCTGAGAGAGAACAGCCATAAGGCGGAGAGCACACTCCAGGCACTAGATAATGTGAGTTCACGAGCACGCACGCACACGCACACACACGCACACACACACACGCACACACACACACACACACACGTTCTAAATACAATAGCAATGTGTCTTTTTAACAGTGGGCTCTGGTGACATGTGTTGCCCAGCAGTCTGTATAGTTAAAGACATGGCTTTGTGAGTGGAGGGGGTCTTTAATGCCTCAGCTGGGTTTGTGGGACTCCCCTTCTTCCAGAGGCTCTGCCAGCTCGGTGTGACCCCCATCGCGACCTCTGACCCCCCCGTGCCGCCCCCGCCCCCGTCCAGGGACCAGCGCGGCGCCCCGGACGCCAACCGCCCGCCGCCGCGCCCCGACTCTCTCATCCTGGGCGCGCCCCTCAGCCACAAGGAGGCGCAGCGGCGGGCGGAGGAGGAGGACGAGGAGGTGGGGGAGGAGGCCACCGAGAGCGCGAGCGGCGAGCGGACGGTGGAGGGCAGCAGCGGGACGGAGAGCAGGAAGCAGAGCTACGGCGGGTCCCCGGACGGGCCGTACGCCAACGAACTGGCCAAAGCCGAGCCGGCCGTCGTCAGCCTGGAGTTCGGTGTGGCTCGCATGACCTGCTGAGGCTCAGCCGGGGTGCATTGTGGGACGTTTAGGGGACATAGGGTGACCAAGTGTGAGGTGTATATGTGTGTGTGTGTGTGTGTGTGTGTGTGTGTGTGAGAGAGAGAGAGAGTTTGCTAGGGGGAAATGTTGTATGTGATTATGTTCTGATTACATGGAGGCTGTATAGTCTGAACCTCTATAGAAAGCTGCAGTACTATGGCACAGACAGTTTTTGTTTTTTTAATGAATGTGGAAAATCACTATAGAGAATAATGAACATAATAAGAGAATAAATCAGTTACAGAAGAATGCTGTTGGGAGTCATCTTTTCAGCTTGCCCGTGATAGGTCAGTTATGAATTCTCTTTAGACATTATAACCTGACTAACCCACATAACCTAATTTTAGCATGAAATCCTGTAGAACGCAGTTTTGGCATCAGATATATTTGATCTTTTGTGAAGATGCAAATCCATCATTATCTGAATGTCAAGAGATTAGCTCTGATTTTAACGGTACTGGGCCAACTGTGGATGACGAAAAATAACACAAAATTGATTATTACAAATCTAAAATGGAAATTAGGCCGGCTCTATATTTAGTGTACATAGTGGCCTACTAAACCAATTTCTCAATAGGGAAATCAGTAAATTATTAATGTATCAAATCAAAACTGAGAGATTTAAAACCGGAACTGACAAGGTTCATAGATCATTTAAACCTAATCAGATTCATTCATTCAAATTTATCCCAATTAGGTGTTATAATTCTTGATGCCATACATTACCTTCTTGAGTAATTGTCATGGTTACACTGGGATCAGGTTATAGGCAACTGACCTGGGTTTTTAGGACCCAGCCTTTAGAAAGCATTATTGTATTGTAAAGCATCATTTACATAGCAAATACAAAACCGAACCCAGTTCAATTGAATCAAACAGGCTTGAAAACAAGTTTGAAATTCCCTGTTAGCGCTTCATCAAACAGTGTGGGGGAGATAGAGGAGATACTGCAGCTTCACAGCATTTTCATTTATGTCAGCAAACCAATAATTCAGTAATAATTACTGCATGGCTTGGCTCTCCGACTGCATAATGTTAATATATGTGAAAATACAAGATCTTTCTCAAACTGATTGCTGCAGTCAAGATTTAAGAACTCTAGAATATTTGAGACAGGTGAAATATGTATATGTGTGTGTGTGTGTTGGGGGTGTTAACATCAAAGGACTGTGTTGTTACTAAGAGAAAAGTGATGCTAAATTCTTCATTGAATGTTCTAGCAGTGTTGGCAGTGAGCTCATGTCTCCTTCTGAACCACTCTCTCCTCACTCTGAGACATTGAATTAGATGTGATGGTCTTGTGCACACGCGAGGAACACAAACACAGCATGCAGACAAATTGGCTATTGTGGACAAACACAGTGTCTGTCTGTCTTTATGGACCCATAAACAGATAGGCTTACACATGTATTTGTAAAACATAGCTGATAGAGGCCAGCACTGTGGCTTCTATATATCTCCTGTCTGAGTTTTCTCTCAATTCCAAAACACAATTCAAGCATTATTATCCTAAGACAGAAAGAAGGTTCAGTTCTCTATCTCTAAGAAAGAAGAAGTAGAAATACACTTGAACAACAACCCTGGAATAACCAGAAGGAGCAAAATTTGGGTTGTGTTGGGGCCGGGTAATGCATTACAATTAATGCATTACTGTAATCACATTACATTTGTCTGTAACTAATAACTGTTCCTAAATTCATCACATTACAGTTACTAATCAAACGATTATGTAGTTACTTTCTGTGAAGTGCTCTTTCGGCTGGGTTTTTTTTGCTGTCGGTTTTGTGGTATTATTTTATTAAAGAGCATAAAAGAAAGATCTTGTGTATGTCCTTATTAGGATATGGATTTCTGCTGATATGTGAGCATATCAGCATATCAGGTTTAACATATTGTTAACTGGCAATTACGTGACAATGCATCTCAAGCGATGTTGGAGAGTAACGCAAAAGTAATGTAACGAGTGTTGTAACAAAATACTTTCTGAATGAAGTAAATTACTTTTTATTAAAGTAATGTGTAATACATCACTATCTTTGAGTAACGACCCCAACACTGGTTGTGAATAATTGAATATGCATAAACTAGTGCCTTGACTTTCTTCCTTATATGAACGTCAAGACATTCCTTATATGATCTATAACTGAGCATAACCCATAAAATGTGTTTTTTTTATGTTCAGTGCATTTGTAAATGAGTTCACTCACCTATTATGAGAATATTCTATTATGAGAATATTCTACTACAGGTATACTGATTGTATGATCTACACATGTAGAAATAGCTTGTTGTGTGTGATATGCAGTAGAAAAAAGTTGGTATTAGGCCAACTCAGCCAAATATTTGGTCAATTAGGCCAAAATGATTTATAGGAATCATCAGGAATCTAGATCCAATATAAAAATTGAGAAGCAATAAAATCAAAATTCAGTTTCAAAACACTGCTCACTGCTCTATTGGTTGGAGCAGAGAGCCAAGAGAACTTTCTGTAGTCTTCTTCTGCATGTTAGCACACATTAAACATTGAGAGGCCTTTTAGAGAAACATGTCTGCCTAGTGCTCACCAAAGCCTCTGAATCATTTAGATGCACAGCACACAACACTTCCTGCTGTAGAAATCCTGCTAGACCACTGCAAAGGGGCCAATGCGCACACATGCACACACGCACACACACAGTACATTGTATGCGATACAGCACACAGGCAAGTTTTATGTAACGTAATTCTTCTACATCCTTGTAGACACACACATCTAATCTCTAGGGGTCTTGACATTGGAGCTGTCCAAAGACAAGGTTCTCTATCAGTCAGGGGTTCCCAAACTTTTCAGCCCCCGACCCCAAAAATATTGATGCCAGAGACTCGCAACCCCCACTATCCCCGGAGGGGGTCAAAACATAATAAATGTTGCGTGCAGCTGCTCACACTCACTTATGGGCCTGTCCAAACGCAAACATAACGACAACACAAAAGAAAACAACAGCCTAATATCTATAATATTTTTTTATAGTAATTTGATATAGGATTGTAGCAGAATACATCAATCAAAGGAATCTCCATAATTGTCATAATCACCTCAGGGGTCACGAGGGGTCAAAGAAAATCAGAAGGCTGATGACATTTTTTTATTTACAGTAAGCGTAGCGTTAGTTCTGGAAAGCCACGGAAGTCTGCCCACTGCTGTCAGTCAGCTGACTGACCAACACCCAGCTGACACACCTACACCAACCTCATTG
>JAOEHI010044631.1:0-21147 GCA_025447815.1 Percopsis transmontana
AAAGACACATGCACACACACAAAGACATATACAACACATCTCCATGCATGCGCACACACACACACACACACACACACTCACACACACACGTGCGCGCGGCCATGTGTCTCAAAGACAAGTGCCATGCTTTTAATATTACTCAACCACCAACCAAAACCTAGCTTGTAACTAGGTCATTGAATTATTGAAGAGAAACATGTTTTTTACAATAAAACCTAAAGTTTTACCACATTACCATGTGGGAGGTTTGCTGAACCTCCCTGAGAATCAAACTCCCTGAGACGCCACACATGAAGGATGAGAACCAGCTATGAAGTCAACAGGAGTCCAGAGACCCTGTGTTCCCGTGGACCCACGGCCCTTTGTTGGCTGTCCTGCATGCCACCAGACAACGTCAATGAACTCCATCTCCACTTTGAAGATAAATCAAGCTTTGAGAATTAGGGAATTCTATCACTTTCCTTCCCCTCTCTCTCTCTCTCTTTCTCTTTTCCTAAAATTCCTACAGTGCTGTCACTGCCCCGCTCCATACCGTACCGTCTAAGGCTGGGTTATTTCCTCTCTCTCTCTCTCTCTCTCTCTCTCTCTCTCTGCCAGGTCATCAATTTTGGTCATCCATAATAACTGTATTTCTGGTTTGATTATAATTATTATTACTAATTACAATGAGTTACCATCCAGTTGACTTGCCAGATCACCAAATCAAGTCTATATCATTTAGTGGTGTGTGTTTGTTAATTTAAGCTATATGTGTGTGTAATTAAATTAATTTCTGAGAAATAATTATCTTCTCTCTCTCATGTCTATTTTAAATATACTGTCCCTCCTGATCAACTCTCACAAAATTTTAGAATATTGACTAATTGAATTGATCAAATTATATTTGATCAATTATATTATGATAAAATTATGATTATGAGCAACCACAATTGAGCATAGCCATAATAAAGTTCCCTGTTTAGATAGTGCCCCGAGGTTATTAATTAAGTAAATTAATACATATTGAGACAGATTCACATACAGGTCAAACCGCTACACCACATTCACTTTTTCTACTATTTTCCAAAAGTTATCTACAAACATACCACATTCGACAGGGCTGGATATTTTGGTTGCTTTCGATATTTAAATAATACAGAAAAATTCCTTCCTTTCTTTTTTCCTTTCCATGTACAGTATATTGCGCATATTTTTAGCTCCTTGCTGAGAAACAATCAATTCCACAGCAGAAGGGAGTTCCATGCTATTTAGCTAATTTAAATGTGAGCCATTTAAAATGTCAATTACCAGCTAATTAAATTAATGGCAGAATGTTATTCAGTCATTTTGCCTCTGTGGCCCTGAGCACTGGATAAATTGTCTACACTCAGGAGAGGAAAAGGTTAAGAGCCTAATACAGCAACGTCTCTAAACACAACGCTGAAAATACACACAGGGAAATTGGTTTTAGGCGAGGAGAGGAGAGGAGAGGCAGAAAGGAGACAAGGGGAGGGGCCAGGAGAGGAGAAAAGATGAAGACCGCAGAAGGCTGGAAGAAGGTTTTAGCAAAAAGAGGAAGAGGAGCTCAGGAGAAGGAAATGGATAAACAAGAAATGCAAAACTTAAAGCCAAAGAAGGATAATAAAAATAACATTAGCAAAGAAAGAAGAGCACAAATGATAACACGATAAACAAAATAGAGGAGAAACAGAGGAGGAAAAGAAGAAACGAGTTGGATGGAGGAGAGGAGGAGGTGTGATTGTTGGAGGCGCTGGTAAATGGGGTATTGATTCAGAGGAGATGAGATTTTTACAGCAAACAGCAAACCAAGCTGCCTGCTTTCACCTGGGCCCAATAAACTCACTGAGACCTGCAGTGTGTGTGTGCTGTGAAAACTGTTAGGGTCACATTTTTCATATTGAGTTTCACGTCTTTTTGCACAATTCAACTTAACGGCCAAGGGGCTTGAAAAAAAAAGATTTTCTAAAGGGAAGTACAATCGTCCTTGGATTTTGCGTTTTCAAAAGGTATATTTTTTTTATTACGTTTTCAACTCATTATACCCTAGATATGATTGTGGACTTCTATTCACTTCATTCACAATTGACTTATTGTGGTCTTTATAATTTCATTGTCAGTCTATAAATCCGTTCCTTACCACTATGGAGCCTGCTGGTGCAGTCACATGCCCCTCACCACCCAACTGTTGAATTGGATACCTTGCACATTCATGGCTCAATGTTAATCTACAAAGTGCCTTTAATTGCTTGTATTTGTTAACATCATTGGACAAATATGGAAGTCTTGTAGACCATTTGACTGTTTCAAGTTTGCAGGCACATTGTAAACAAGGTACCATTGAGAGTGAGTCTATGCAGACTTATATTGAGAAAATGAACATATACTGTCAAATGTAATAACTCCCAAACCCCATTTACCACTAGAACCACTAGTTGTTGTCTTTTCCCCCACACTCGCGTATAACACTTTTTTAATTCCTACCTGTTGTACCCAAGTTACTCTTAAGTCTAACCGAATCTCTATTGCTACAAGCCATCTGTTGTTTTTTGGAATTCAATGAAACTGCAGCAATAGCCTACTAGTCGAATAAAAACGCAAAAAACATCAATAGAACCACGTCCCCAATGTGCACTCTGTACAGGGGGGCTAGCTAATGACAGCTTGAAACCAAGCAAGCTGGATTTTGCTGCAAAAGACATGTACGATTATGTTTGGAGAACATTTCGGCATGCAGCTCAGTGATATTCCACTCTCATATGACACTTTTAGTCACAGAATTGCAGCTCTATTAAGTGATGTGATCTATGCGCTACAGTTAGACGAGGCGACCACGGTTGCAGGACAAGCACAGCTAGTTTTACTATGTCAGGTTCGGGAAAGACGGGAGAATTGAGCAGGATATATCTTTTGCCTCGACCACTGGCGAGGCAATATTTGATCAGTTGGATAATTCTCTTCAAGAGACAGAAATGTCCTTGGCCAATTGTGTTGGAAGGTGCCTCCGATGGGGCTCGTTAAATGACAGGGAGAGTGAATGGGTTGGCCATGCGGGTTCAACAGGTCTCCCCTTTGGCAAAGTGGACTCTCTGCATGCTCCATCTTGAAGCACAAGAAAAGAACATGCCAGTGTTTGGACTCCATTGTGAAGCAGGCAGTGCAGGTGGTGGATTATATCAAATCATGCCCTCTTAATGCAAGCTTGTTTTCAATACTTTGAAATGGGGTTCAAATTCAAGCAGCTGCTCTTCCACTTCGCTGGAGTTCTCCATCGCCTCTTTGAGTTGCGTGCAGAGGTCAAGTCCTTTCTAGCTGATGCGAAGTCCAACCTTGCAGAGTATACGTTGATGACCCATTGTGGTTAGCACAGTGGTCGTATCTGGTTGATGTCTTTGACAGACGGAACACACGGAAAACATTAATGCAAGGGTGGGATTCAAACATCTGTCTTCATGGGGACAAAGATACTGTTTGTTCTCAAACTAGATCTTTGGCATGATCGAGTAATAAACAAACATTGTGTGTGCGTTTGTTTCCTACCTTCTCTGATTGTAAGCAAGAGGTAATGATTGACAATTTGTTTCCTCTGGTGTGCACTTTTTCTGAGCACATTACTGGCCTGAAGCAGCAATTTGGTCACTATTTTACTGATGACTTCAGGTAATTTGCTTGGGTGCGAGACCCTTTTGGTTGCCAAGGCAAAGAAATGCCAATTAAAATGGAGGAGCAACAGACCAAATTTAAGAGCGACAGCAGTTTGAAACACCTTTTTGGGCACTTGTTCTCTATGCACATTTTGGGTGTCAGTCATCCGAGAATATCCTCAGTTGACAGATGCTGCGTAGATATCTTTGCGAGGCAGAAAAGCCCGGCAGGAGCCCAGGTTCCCGTCATTCTTCTCCGGGGCTGGCACGTAGGGTTCACGGGGCAGCAGAGCCGGGGCCGGGGGGAGCAGACAGCTGGTCGGTGAGGGCGCCCACTTGCTGGTCCAAAGCCTGCCCCAACCTGGAGCTCTGAAGATTGAGACTCCTCTGGAGTAGGGTCGTCAGTGCACATGTCTGCTGAGTTCGTTCTGGACAGATTGTACAGTCGGGACTGACTCAGGCGCAGACACACGTAAACACACACACACACACACACACACACACAAGATCAAGTGGATTTGAACAGTTTATTAATTCGGCTGGCAGAGGGGGAAAGGGGGGGCAGGCAGAATTTAGCAAAGGGGCAGACAGTAGTGTGGCTGGGTACTAGCAGCGAGGAGCAGCGAGGAGCAGCGAGGAGCAGCGAGGAGCAGCGATGAGCAGCAGGGAGCAGCGAGGAGCAGCGAGGAGCAGCGATGAGCAGCGAGGAGCAGCGAGGAGCAGCGAGGAGCAGCGGGGAGCAGCGGGGAGCAGCGGGGAGCAGCGGGGAGTCGAGAACCAGGAAGACCGGCAGACAGGCGAAAGCACAGACATATGGCAGGCAGCAGGGCGTCGAGGAATACCATGGTGGTCAGGGAGACGGGAGTCCGGCAGGACCAGGCTATGGGGAAGACGGAGACGAGGGTTAGACAGGCACGGGAATAATCCATGGGGCAAAGGGTAAGCAATAACTTATCAAATGCGCGAGAGAGAACTAACTGTGTAGCAGTGAACGTTGGGTTTAAGACGCCAGGCTCTGATGGACAATTCACTCCCACTCACACCAGGTCCCGATCCTGCAATAAGTCACTCGTACTCCCACATACACACAAACACGCACAAACACGCACCTGCATATACACACCCACAAATACAGAGAGAGAGAGAGGAAACAACCCAGCTTTAGACGGTATGGTAAGGAGCGGGGCAGTGACAGCACTGTAGGAATTGCTTTTGATTTTCATTGTTTGTTTACATGTAATTATTTAATAAATGTAATTTTGCTTTAGATCCCACCTTTTTGGAAAACATATACTCAAAAAGCAAAAAACTAATATTTCTAAGAATGAATGATGAACTTCTGGCCGTGTGTAGAAACCCTTCAGCCAAGATCCAATCAGCTTCCATATGGATTTGTGTGTAATGAACAGGGGGAGCGCTGTTAAGGGTCAGGCCCCGCGGTGATCGATCGCCACTCATCATAAACACAAATAACCACCGTGAGCAGTATGCAGAACGCAGAACACAGAATGAGGTGGTTTAAATGACGCTTCTACAATAATGTTTGTCTCTCAAAATCAATTTGCATGCAGAAAACTCGTAAGTCTTTTACAAACACACACACAAATACACATTTGTGTGTGTGTGTTGCAACTACAATTGTTGGCAGTAGATATTTAACCCTTTCAACTCCATTGTATCAGAAATACATGTGTTTTGGGTGAAGTGCTCCTTTTAAATGATCTAGAGTGGACTATATTGATGATTTTCTTTGCCAGAACAAATTCAAAGTATACCTAAGAGTTGGATTTGTAAGTGGCATGTGACTTTTAGGCGCAGTGGGCGAAGGGAACAAGGCATTGGAGGATGGGGCAATCGAAGAGGAGTTTCCACCAATTATCTTACTGACAGTAGTAAGATGACGCTTAGCGAGGCACCAAGAGGTCACAGCACACTACCCTGGAGGGGCAATTAAACGATGGATGCCGTGTGTCTAGTGTGTGTGTGTGTGTTTGTGTGTTTGTGAGAGAGAGAGAAAGAGTTGGTTGTAAAAGTTAAAGATAATATTTATTTATTTATATATACATACATACATACATACATACATACACGCGCACACACACACACACACACACACACTGTATATATGATATATTGTGTCTGTATTTTACTTGTTATTGTATGCATTGCCCTGTTTGCCTTCAGCACTAATTTCTATAAATCACTTTATTACAGATTGTGTTTTAAAATGCTATAATGCTGACTGTTCTATTCAATAATGTTTCATTCTATTTTATTCTATTCTATCACTATCTATTCTAGTGTTGAAACAGACATTAGCGCGTGATGTGTGGTCAGCCAGGAGGTCAACTCTTATATTTATGGAATCTGTCAACATGGTTAAGTGTGTATTTGTGCATGTAGGGAGGTGTTGAACACTTTATTATCTCTGTGTGTATCAACATGACACAAAGGTCACAACAGCGATGCCCTGCAGCAGTAATTATTACAACAGACCGTGAGAGAGAGACAGAGAGGGAGGGGAATGAGAGTGGGAATGAGTGGGAATGAGACAGGGACGTCTACGATGCCACCACTGTATCCAGGACTAAAGCAGAGATAAAGTATAAATAACAGTATCTAGAGCCTAAGTCTGACATCACCTTTAGCATTTCCACCCTAGCATAGAATTCAGTTCATATTTTCCATATTGCTACTGAGCAGTCAATTGACTGAAGGAGGTAACTTCATACGGCGCTAGTTTCCTGGTCAAGGCGCAAGTCGATCCAAGGTGTGGCCAATACTGTCAAAAATGATGTCCTTGTTCAGGAAGTGCACATTCCTGTAATAGCGGTGCGTGGTGAGCGGAATTGCTGGTGCAACGCTTGTAAGCGTCATTTTAATTAAAGAAACACACACGTACAGGGCATCAAGCAAAAACAATGACCAACAACACCTTGTGCTGTTGGGAAAACTTAAATAGTCCAATAATCAAAAAACTAAGAAGGCGCACCTCTAGGTCTAATCAGCCTACAGGTGCGCACTGGGGAAGAGGGACACGGAGCGCGCATGGACCTATGCGCGCCGATCGTGACAGTACCCCCCCTCTAAGGCGCACCTCCCGGTGTCGCCTATAGCCCGGTGAGGTCCCTCCGGTGGCCGGACCAGGGACGAGCAGCCGAGGCTGGGACCCTCAGGGGGCCGGACCAGGGACGAGCGCAGGCTGGCAGCAGCTCCAGGACCGGACTTCGGCTCCCGCGGCGTGGGCAAGCTCCCGGGACGGACTGTGAGGTGAGCTCCTCAGCGGCTGGACCTGGCTTTGGCTCCAGCGACATGAGCGAGCTGGCAACCACTTCCAGGCCGGAGTGCGGTGGCGGCTTTCCAGCGGCGGGACCCTGCGTTGGGCCTCGCGGCGAGAGCAGGCTGGCGACAACTCCAGGACCGGACTGTGGTGAGGTGAGCTCCTCGGCGACTGGACCTTGTGTCGACTCCAGCGGCGTGAGAGAGCTAGCAGCAGCTCCTGGGCAGGACTGTGTGGGGATAAGTTCCTCAGCGACTGGAACTGGTTTCGGTGCCAGCGGCATGAGCGAGCTAGCAGCAGTTTCTGGGCAGGACTGCGGCGGCGACTTCATAGCGGCTGGGTCAGGCGACGACTCCAGCGGCGTGAGTGAGCAGGCGGCGGCTCCTGGGCAGGACCGCGGCGGCGGCTCCTCGGCGGCTGGGTCAGGCGAAAATCCCCGACACTCCTCACGCCACGCGTTGGGAGCAAGGGGCACGCCAGCAACAAGCGACCACGCTGCCCAGTCGTCCTCGTCCTCATCACTGGAGAGGGAGGACTCCTGCCGGTAAAAATGTGGAGCCCTCACCTCCTCGCCATCGTCCGCCCAGGCGATCGCCTCCCATTTCTGGAGTTCCGCCGTGAGCCAGCCCAATGTCTCCCCTGTTCAGGTCACAGTATATATACACAGGTGATGAAGATTAGAAACAGGTGATTAATTGACTGAGGTGAAATGGAGACCACGCCCACACAGGTTGCATGGCAACCTGATCAGATGAAAACAGGAGGCATAAACACACAACCAATAGGCAGAAAAGAGACTCAGAGCGAGAGATTCCTGACAAGGTAATTCCTACAACAGGTAATTCCTACAACAGGTAATTCCAGTGAACACCGTGGTTTTGAGCAAAACAATAACCGACAACGCCTCATCACGCTCTCTCCGGCTTTATAGGCTGGGAGAGAGCGGTGATGAGGAGATGCGAAACAGCTGTGCGTGATAAAAGGTGCGCTGGATGTGTGGACGGCCGTAGGCCGGTGGCTCAGTGCACCGGCGAGCTCGATAGGAGGGGCGGGGGCGCTCCCGTTGTTACAGCATTCAACAATGCCAAGGATAAGACATTATTTAAGTTAAGCACATTCATCCTGTTGCAGCCATGCAACAATGTCAACGATATGACATTAGTTAAACACACATCCTCATTAAGCACACATTCATAATGTTGCAGACACAATTATTAACATTATTATTATATATAAAAACACTTTTTCATTTACACACACTATGTTAAACACAACTTAAGGAGGAGCTGGGGAGGGGGTGGGTTGCAAGCAGCGTGCAGTAGCAGCGTGCAGTAGCAGCTAAGCGGGTAGATTGAAGCAGCGTTTAAGTAAGGTGCACTGTTTGAGAGTTGCCAATTTAGTGCGTAGAAATCGATCAGTTGATATGGATTTGGTCTGTCAGCTGGAGTCAGCTGATAGGTGACGCGTGACTACGTGGCCTGCCAGAACTGACGCAGAATGCTAGATTTTGTTCTGTGATTAAAAATGTTAAGGACTGTAGTCATTAGTTAAATTATTCACAATTTCTGTCCTGTATAAATACGAGATATATACATGATGATGGATTTAAAATACTACCAGGATTTCATGTATGTTGCACAATTCTCTGTCACAAAATGACTTGCGATCGACATAAATCGATCCACATTTTTTGAACTTTTGCCAAACTATGCCAAAACAAAAGTACTTTATTATGCTATGTCATGCTGGCTCTCTGTCTCTGGTTCTGTTATGGCTGAGTTAAGGGGGAATAGGAGCAGTACTCAATGTAGGAGTTAATTTAAAAGTTATCAGTCAACAGCCAACATCAGCTGCACACAAAGAGACTAATGAGTGTGTATGTGTGTGTGTGTATGTGTGTGTGTATGTGTGTAGACTAACGCATACAGACAGACATATGGACATGTTAACACAGATATGCGTACAGGGATGGTAAGAGAGAGATTTAAAGGCGACGCGGCTGCATTTTCTGCCAATCCAGTCTTGTCAATCACCTAACGTACATGTAAATGTGCTCATGCACACACAGACACTCTCACATGTGACTAATTTTGCTGTTGTTTGCAAGTGTAATGTAAATGTATTCAGACACAAATACGACCAAATATGTAAAAGAAGTAGTCAAATGTACAGACATACACACACGAAGAAACACAAAACAATAGCACATCGTGTGTGCGGCCGTGCGCGTGTGTGAGTGAGACAGTAATTACTGCATCTTCAATCATGCTCTTAGCATTCTGCGTCTGTTGGCCTTATCGCACAAAAACAAGAGCTCCCCACACCAAACAGCCAATCAGCAGGCCCCAAACCTCAAACAGGAAGCTGGGCACACTTAAATCTCTCAACTGTTGGACAAACACGGTACATGTTCAGTGTGTTTGTAGAGAAGACAAACATACCCAGTATATAAACAGCATATACAGCGTTGTCCTGTGTGTACATACATTTACACCTCCCACGTAAGCTACACACACAAACACACACACAAAGACGCACAAACCTCTGCAAATTTCTCTTATTTCCCTTTTAGCAGCCCTGACGTCCTAATTACTTAAATAAGCAGCGATAATGATCAGTACTGTAATTGTTATCTTTTGGGCCCCCTGAGGCTGGTATGCAAATGAGCCAGGCGCAAGCTAATGGGGTCAAGACAATTGCAGTAAACACCACACACCTCTATGGACTGCCAAGCTATTTGTTTACATTATCAATAGGTAAATGACATTAGCACAACAAAAGACTAGCTAGCATGACAGACAGACAGATTAATGCATGTACTCTATGCATACAAGTATGAAATAACAGATTGATGGAAAGTCTTCTCCACACCTACTTGAAAAATTTAGGAAAATAGGAACACAGAGCATTGAAGTGGACAGGGGTTTGGGATATTTTGTGTATAATAATGGTTGGATGATTCAACTGACTCTGTATATGAGTGCAAGCTAAGTAGACCACTATAGACAAGGTGCAGCTGTTTCTACTGCTGAACATCTCAGCCACAGTAAGACTGGCAACCGTACTGTCTGTGAGTGTGTGTATATGTGTGTGTACGTGTGATTTATTTCCTGTTTAATCGGCTTTGGCAGAGCGAACCTAGCTCACACTCAGTGTCAAGGTGTATTTATGGTTTGTGTGTGTGCGTTTTTGTGCGTGCGCGTGTGTGAGAGAGTATTTCTAGCTAGAGTCCAATCTGTGTTCTCTCCAGCTGCATTGAGAAGATAGCAGCTTCAAACACAACACAGGCTATGCCCATATATTACACACACGTGTGAGAATACACACCCATACACACAGGGTCCAAACTTGTGGACAAACACACACACATTAAATTTCCTTGTAAATGTTATGCAAAATTTAAGGACATTTCTAAAGATTTGGCAGAATAAAATGTGAATCAACATGTTAATATTTCCCTTAATGGGAATATTCTGACAAGGGCATGCAACACTTGTGTAGGATCCAGGCGCAAGGAGGCTCAAAGACAGAGATGCAGAAAAGTAAGAGGTTTTGTTTGGCAGAGTCGTGGTTGAGGTACAGGCAGGGTTCGGTATGTATAAGTACAAGATGGGTAAGCGGTAGGCAGAGTCAAGGCAACATGGAACCCGGAACAGGAACCCACTGAGAGAACACGCAACAATCACGCAAGGGACTAGCAGGAACACACGGTTTAAATATAAGGGGAAACAGGTTAAAACACTGATCCAATCAAAAGACACAAAGCAATGAGGGAGACAGAAAACCAGGCACCACAGAAACATGGAACACAAGGAAAACACGAACTGGAGGACATGCCTAACTGGATGGGGAACCGCATGGAGCAGTTCCCGAGATGTTACATGGCTCAACAAAAGGACCACCAGTCCAAATTTTTTGTACGTCACAGCATTTCCTTGCTTTTTCCTATCTAAGAAGTCATGATGATAAAATAGTTGTTTTTCAGATACTTTTCACAGAACCAAACTATCATTTTAATCATTATTAACAAAACATAGCGTGTAGAGTAAATTTTTTAATTTTTAATTTGAAAAATTACATCTTTACAACATTATTTGATTCAAAACATCGTTACTGTCGTGCTCCACACAGCTAGGGCCAGCACCACTCTGTAGCCAAAGAAGGCGCGCTACAGATACTGTAGATGCAGATGCCATATAGGCTTGGTCTTTTTCTGTACCTTTTAACACCCCCTCCCTCCCCCTCTCTCTTTTTCCATGTCGATTTCAATCCCTGGGCGACGCCCCCCCCGCGCCTTGTTGAATGACCATCACAAATCAAAGGGAATTTACAATCACAGAAAACCTGGCTTTGTGTGTGTGTGTGTGTGTGTGTGCGTGTGCGGCATTTCATTCCTGATTAGCAGACTAACCACAAGGTGTTGTCAGTGTTCTGCACTGCTTGTTAGGGCTGATGCATTCTCCTCATTAGCTGTCCTCACATTAGTGTGTGTGTGTGTCAGTGTGTGTGTGTTAAGTTGACTGCCTAATTTAGTGTGAAGCCTGTGTGGCCTCTAATAACATGCACACTGTCACTAGGGTACTACTGTCTGTGTGGGATGTAACTCGAAAACACACGCCGATGTTTCACATAATAAGTGGATTCAACATTTTTTTTGATATCTCGTTATATATTCTTTTCTCCTGTCTTCCTCAGACACTGTCAATCATTTCTCATTCCTTCCAAATCTCGACTCTTTCATTTTCTCGCCTGCGTGGCGCCTTGTTCAGCTTCCTCTTTCTCTCTTCTTCTACTGTTGACATTCTTCTTCTACTGCCAACGGTCTCCTGCCACAGTTTACAGCCGTCTCTTCTGCTGTCTTGATAATCTCCCACTGTTTTGATCTCTCTTTTTTCTTCTGCGTTCACAGCCAGCCTCATTCTCTCACTCCACTGCAGCGGGTTTCCCTGTCAGCGCTTCTTTGCTTCCTCTCTCTCTCTCTTTAAAGGGATTATTTTCGTCAGCTATTCTATTCTTCTGCATTTCATGATTTCCCTCTCTTCCTCAAGAAAACACTAGGTGAGCATGGAAAGTGTGTGTGTGTGTGTGTGTGTGTGAGAGAGAGAGAGAGTGTGTGTGTGAGTCAGTTGAACAGTGGGCTACTGCTGAGCAGAGAAGTTAAACAAAATATTCAACAGTCAACTCACCTTAGTTACTGAAGCTGTATCACTATGTTGGAGTCATTTGCTATGAATTCATGGATTTGTTTTTTTCTCACTAAGTAAGGGAGTAGTATGTGTTTACTGGCCAGAGGGAGGAGAAGGCTGAGTAATTGTATTCTCAAACTAAACGATGTGAAATATCATCAAAACCATATTGACAAACATAGCGAGGTGTAAGTGTCACTTCGCTGAGAAAATGCAAAGCGCCGCAGCTGTTATACGCACACACATGTCAGCGCTTGAAATAAGGAGGAGGCTCCGCTGTCTTGACTGCCGCAGTTACCTTGGCCTTCCTGCGGTTCTCACGTATACAGTGTAGTCTCTGGCGTGTCAACATGTCCACCAAGGAATGAAAACTACTCCAGAGGAGAGCGAGAACACTTAGCACCCGTGGGTCCCCACGTTCAAATGGACTAGTCCTCATGCTAGAAGGGGGTTCCTGGGGGTGTAAAAACACTGAAAAAAAACGTTTACAACCATACTATCGAAATTCTATCAATGAAAGCATGTCCTTTACAGCAATTTAGAAAAAGTCAGGGAAGGACAGAAACCAGGCATATACACTGATTTAATAATTAATCGCGGTTCTAGTGTTAAATAGAATTTAATGTGAATATATTAATTATTCATCCAGAATGTACATATTTAGGGATTATTTTGTCGTAAACTTGTATTGATGTGAGACAGCAATAGAGGTGCTAACAAACACCGGGTGTGCAGGAAACCGTCCAACACCCAACAGAAATGTACATGTTAGTGTAAGTTGGTACTCCTGGAACGGAACCCCTAACCCTGGCGGTGTTAGCGCCTTGCTCTTTTAGCCAGAGCCAGAGTTGACGCCGTTTACAAAGGGAAACGCCGACAGCTCTCCTCTCAGTGGCAAGACAGAACACAATGGCGTTATTACAGATATTCTGAGATGCAAAACAAAAGAGGGAACAGCAGTGTTTAAGCAGCAGGCTCCAGTCTTCCCTAAGGGGGCGGTGAGATGAATTGGACCAACTTATGTTCTCATTAAAATAATTGGTAGAGCAGCTCAGCAGAGTGATTTATCTAAAGGCTGCCAAGACGGCCTGTGTGTGTGTGTGTGTGTGTGTGTGTGTGTGTGTGTGTGTGTGTGTGTGTGTGTGTGTGTGTGTGTGTGTGTGTGTGGAGGGGGTCTGCTGGGACACGGGGGTGTTTGTGTGTGTGGGAGTGTGTATATGGATATGTGTTTTATGTGTATGTATCTGCAGAAGCAGCCTTGTCTGAGTTTTGTGTATATGTGCATGAGTGTGTTAGTGTTTTAGTGCGTTTTAGTTTTGTTTGCTTCAAATATATTTATTGTGAAACATCTTATTCCAGAGATAACATAGCATAAAATAAATAAAATCCACATGCTTCTTCAAATACAGACATCGGAAGAAACACAATATATTAAAAAATAATAATAAATCAAACAAACCCCTTTACCGTCCCTTCCTATCAACCAACTACCTCAAAATCCCCTCCCACCATACAAAATTCCCTCACCAGGAGTGCATCTGGATTGCATAGCCTATTTAAATTATTTTCCCCTTCAAGATGAGAGACTCGAGGGTTGCCAATTTTTCTCAAAATCTTTAAACTTGTCCTTCAGAATTAATCTAATTCTGTTCAAGTGTCAGTTGAGTCCGTCAGACAGAGTTTTAGTGAGGGCGCCTCTTTGTTTTTCCAAAATAGGAGGAGGATAAGCTTCTTTTTTTTCTGTAATAAGACCATATGCTATAAGATGTTGTTGTACCACCTGAAGTTTCCTTAGAACCTCGGAAACTCCCAGAAATACTCGAATGTGCGTGGGTTCCATCTGGACACCCAGAAACCTCAGAAAAACCTCAACATTTAATTCCAATACTCTTGGGACATAGGGCATAACTATAGGGCATATCTATGAAGTAAATTAGCTTCTGCGGAATAAAACACACACACACAAAGACACACATCTGTGTGCATGTTTATATTGTCAGAAGTGCAAAATAAGCATGCGTCTACTGTATGTGGGGGCTATACCATCTATGTCCCCTGCTGTGTAAGAATTGGTGTTGTATTATAGTGTAGCAGCAGCTGTTTGGGTGCACAACCCCCTACCCTACACACACACACACACACACACATATCTAGTTCATGACCAACCTCAGTTTATTGCTTCATAACAGTATATCATCTGCTTTCTGTGTGTGTGGTCTCTGGTATGAATCTCTGGACAGATTGCGAAAATCTGGGTGCCGAAAAGTGGAATTCTAGTCTAATAGGTCATAATCAAATGACCTGATGGACAAGGTCAGCTGTTAATGGCATAATTCCTCTGTCCTGGTAACGTCCTGGTCCAGATGTCAAAGTAAGCCCATATCTCTGTGCGCGGCATGTGTGTTTAATCCGTGCTAACTTGTTTTATTACGCACCGTGTGACAGAAGCATATACCTGTACTATCACACGCTCTCAATGGAAAATAGTTAGTTTTCATCTGAAGGATAATCTCGACCATTATAAACCCCATTTGTCTTTTAATTTTGTATTTTTTTCTGCCATAATTCAGCTCTGATTCTTTTTTTTGTGTTCCTTTGGGGTTTTGGGTGATTTTAGTGATCCAATTCGCAGCGTACACTCACTTGGTGTGGTTGCATTAAAAACTATTGTTTGCACACGCACACGTGCACACGTGCACACACACACACGCTCTTTCACTCTCTCTTTCTCGTATTCTCCTTCCCTCGGCCCTCCTTAGTTCCCCCCAGAATGTAATAAAGACAGATTAACACACTAGGTATGTTTCTGGGTCAGTCGTCTCGACAGACGCCTCAGTGACCCTGGATCCTTCACCGACGGACTCTAATGGACTCCACGCACACTCTGCAGCTTAGAGCTGCTCTCCGTGCTGCTTAGTTTAAGCCCCTTTGTGGCCCAGACCAAAAAAAGCGTAGCGCAATATAAAAATGGAGTCTTCTTTAGCAGTTCTGTCAGACAATAGCCACGCGCTTAACAGATTAGACGCCATAAGGCTTTAAATGCCCTGTAAATAAAGCAGAGCACAGGATTTTAGGTTTGTCTCTTGTCCATGCTGTCCCCCTCCCTCTCAGCCCCAGTTAGTACCCTCTTTGTTTTACAATCATCCAGTTTGCAGTGCTCTGTCTTACTCTGTAAGTACACAGATGTGTTTTTAAGGGATCAGCAGTGCCAGGGTCTTAAATGAGCGTTGGAGTGGCGAGCTTAGCCGGAGTCACGGGGAGGATTGTGGCTGCAAATGTCATGCCGTCCTGTTTTGGGAATCCTCCATTATCAAAGGCGAGACGTGCCGCTATTGTGTCGCCCCCTGCTGAGCCGATGAGGCGTGAATAACAAACCCAATGAAGTTTAATCTGGGGAAGAAAAGGAGGATGAAAGTCACGGAAGTGATGAGTCATGTGTTTTTGATGGTGTTTAATGTCTGCCGTGAGTGTTTTTTCGTTGACTCTACAATTTGCTAGGGCACATATTAATCCAACTCCACTAGATTAATTGAATTCCATCAAAACTGACCTTTCTCTGGTGTCTGCCTTGTAGGGATCTGTTTCACAATTGAGGCTGAATCTAAATAAAATATTGATATCTCTCACGGCACATAAGGTGCTTCTGATTACATGCTAGATACTTTTTAGCAAGGTTCCTAATCCCGAATTACAGTTGTGGATCAGAATAATCTGCATACATTTCATATAAATTACTATTACTAAGTACCTAATATGTAATGTGTCAATCTACTGCCCAAAACTATATATTGACCATGTAACAATGACTGTATACAAAACGAATAGTAAAAATCATTTTCTGTGTATATATATATTATTAACAAACAGTGAATTTAAGTAAATTGTTTGCAGCAATGATGGATAGGAACATTTTAAAAGCTCTTAACCGGAACGAGGAGGGGAAACATCTTTGACAGAACAAATGTTCCTGATCTAAGGGCCAAAGCTTCTTGTTGGTTTGTCCTCATTTAGCGTAATACATCACCAGGATGGCCTGTCTCAACACCCTGGTATCTCACCCCTTCAGGAGAGCACAGGTAATGAGAATACAGTAAATTTATCTTTCCCTCTCTTTCTCTCTATCTCAAAGGTCCAACCATGTATGTTGTACATGATGCTTCCTCTCTAGTCTGCCAAGCATATGGGTTTTGGGGTTGTATTTCACCACACAGGTAATATTAACAGATAAATGTGATATTTTCTGCCCCAATTAGATCATAATCCAGTGTCTTTCACGCACAAGGCCCAGGGGTCCACAGAAATATTATACGCTAAAACTGAATATGCTACTTTTTGGAGGGTTGTACATAAAAATACAGGCAATATAAAACATCAGTAATATGTGCACAAGAAATAATGAAATATGTTACTATGTTACATTTAATGTATGTCCAAAAGAGAAGAACACAGTCCTAAATATGCAGGTGACAATGAGCCATGATTTACTTACTTACTATTATTTAAATTATTTAAATGTTAATTAATGCCCACAGCCAAGGAATACACATACACAAACACACAGACACATACGCACATAGAAAGACAAATTCACATTTCATCTGTCATGTGAATGACCCTGACCTAGCTTACAGGCTGATGTTTAAAGATACGGCAATGAGGTATACTGGGGTACACACACCCCAGGTTTGCGTGTGCACGAAAACAAAACATGCGCGCACACACAAAAGGGAAATACACACACATGTTCTTGGCAGGAGCTCGTGTTGGCTTGGATCTTACAGAACAAAATATAAGCCAAACCTTTCATCCAGGGAAATATTTGGTATTTTGGAGGTGAGTAATTTGCATACTTTTGTGTATTTCCGTGTGTGTGTGTGTGTTTTGAGTTGAGTGGTGTATAGTGAATGATATTCAGGATGGAAAAGTTAATCCAAACAACAACTGTATTAGTCACACACTGCACGTGCACACACAAAAATAGAGGAACACATGTCTCTGCTGTCGGGCATGCACACAAAACCAACATTAACATATTGGTAAGATGTGTGTGTGTGTGTGTGTATGCGTATGCTTCTGTTGTTACCATATTAAGTATTAAGACGCATTTCCCTAGGATGCATGACATGGGTTATAATGACCCGAAGGCATTATTTGTCTTCCTTGACATTAGAACAGAAACACATCACACTATGATTTTCCATGTGATCCTCAAAAAACTTTGTGTAACTTTAGATTTCAGTGATAAATTAATATATTTTGGGTTAACATGGGTCAAAATGACCCAAATTGATTTACAATTGGAAATTGTAATGGAATGATTTTACCCATTTTTGTGCATATTAAATGTGTTATCTCAAACAGGATTCACGATAGAGGCATACAATTTACCACATTTCTCCATCTTCCTGTGCTAAATAAATCCTTTCATTACCATAACCAGGGCGACCTATCTTCAAACCGTAAGCACATTCACAGTATTTGCACGATTGGCTGGTGCATTCCTTAAGATTGGCAGGTGAATCCAGTCTCTCATTCTATCTTCGTTCTATTTGATTCACGTACCTGGTTAATTTTGTTAAATATATTTATGATCAACCGCAGTTGCCATAAACTGAAATAAGGCTCCCTGTGTCTTAAAGACAGGGTGGTGCTCCGAGGTTTGTAAATTACATTTACAAACAACATTTATAATTCATAAAATTATTAAATAATAATTTTGAGACATATTTGTATCCGGAATATATAGGTCGATAAACTACAACTGTAAAAGCAAAACATACTGTAATAATGAGGTTACAATTTTTTCTCTCAACTCTTAGTTGTTCAGACCTTCACTGACCTCTGCTGTTCTCTCTTTTTCTCTGGATTTTATTCTGTCTCTCCCTTACCCCTATCTATGCTGTCACTCTGTTCTTTAAATATTATCTAATATTGTCCAGAAAATGTGGTTATAAAGCATCTCCATACCTCAGGCATGTCAACATAAGATGCGTAGGTAATTTGTCATTGTAGCATAAAGAGGAGGAACGCTCAGAAATGTTGCATGTTGTGTTTGGGCCAAAGATGATTCAATCTGTTATAGTGAACTTTTGGTTTAAATTATTGATCATCTGCTCCTACAAAACCATACAATTACAAGATGAAATAACTGAGGTAACAATTTCTCTCTCTCTCTCTCTCTCTCTCTCTCTCTCTCTCTCTCTCTCTCTCTCTCTCTTATATATATATAATATTAAAACATTTATTAACCACTGTACACAGTAAAGTTAGGAGTAATGGGTTCTGGTTGTTTTAATGCACAGGTGTATAGTGAAGATCTAGTATCCTTTGGTGATATATTTGGCAGGGTATTTCCATGTAAATATGTATAATACCTGAGCAGAAATAATGTTTTGCCTCCAATCACCATTAAATCCCTCAGTTGAGCTAAAATACAACCATCTGAATGTGACTGCCCAATACACATGCAAATAAAGTGTGTTTGAGACACCTGATTCTTCTCATCACCACTCCATTGTGTCCAAATTACATTACCATTTTTATGAAAACAAACCATATTTCATAGGTCCACTCCCCATGGTTACGCCCACAGACACACAACCACACTCCCACACCAGCTAACAGAACACCGAACAATAGATATATGACCCCATCAACCACACACACAAACTGTGAAATAATTAATTTTCTTTATACTTAATTATCACGCCATCATATTCTCTCTGCCTCTGCCACAACCATTTAACTGTCATAGAAAGTTATGGATGTGTGTGTGTGAGTGTGTGTGTGTGCGCACATGCATGTTTGTTTGTATTAATCTCAATATCACTTTTTTGTATGTAAATCTTTGTGTGTGGATCTGTGTGTGTGTGTGTATGTGCGCGCGCTCTTGTGTGTGTTATCAGGAACTTGGCAGTGCTGCGGGCTGTCAGCTAGGACAAGATGGCTTTATTTTCTTAATCAAATCCACAGTCCCTGGTAACAGCTGCTTAGCTGCCATGGCTTATGGCATGTCAGACTATAGGTGAGTAGAGGACATGAGGGGAGACACTTAGTCAGCCTGCACATTAAAGACATACTGAACTGACTGAAGCCAAACAAAAATAGTCAGACTCCACCCACTCCCTCCTCCAGTTGTGGGGCACGACACTCCAAACAGAGAGCCAAACATAATGGGAGAGGAAAGGGATTGAGTTTAAAGAGGAACTCCGCCCAGTTTTGACCAAGACTATTGTGAGACTGGCATTAGTGACAGGTTTTCATTAAATTAGGTGGATCCAGATCTAGGAGTGTTTCAAATATTCTCTATTGTGGGGCGTGGATGAATAATCCACATTTACTGATTCAGACAATTAGTGGAAGTTTCTATAGGAATCGTAAGGTAGCCAAAGTGTCACTAATAGAAAACAGGAGTTATTTTACAAATCACTGAAAGGCTATATAAAAGTGGATGTTTTGAAATGTGTATAATGCATTATTATTATCTTAACAAGCTTTAAAGACAGTAAAATGTATTTACTGAAAATGTGTACAAAGAATGTGATTGTTGATCAAGTGGTGAGTTGTAAGGTCAAATGGCGACTAGGCGCACAATAGACTCCTTCCTCCACCTACACACACAAACACACACAAAATCAGTGATGGACTTCCTCAATGGCCTGCAATATGCAGGCGGCAACATCAATTAGACCCCTTTTAGCACAGATGCCAACAGGGATGCTTAACAAAGAGCCAGCGCTAGGCGATTAGCGCTTTCTAGCTAAGCTTCTTCATTCAGTCCTATGGGGGGTGCTAAAAGCAAGCTAGCAGGCAGCTGGCCCCGGATGGCTAATCATACTAGGGCGACACAGGCCCCATTACAGTAATCCAAATGTTAAAATGCTGAGGCTATTGTAGCCAGAGAGAAGGGAGGATAGGGTTTAGGGAGCGGGGTGAAAAACTAGGGATCGGAGAAGGATTGAAAAGAGATATAGTTTGAAAGAGAAACATATAAAACAAGCAGGATTTATCAGGGTCAAGCAGATAGCACACCATTTTCGCAAGTTTCAGACTTCAAGCAATCATAAATTTGATCTTAAAGCATCAGTCCTTAAGTGACTTAACCTAGACCACGGAGACTCAAGTCAGGCATCAGTGAAGTGGACTTTTTTTGTCCTTGCATGTGTTTTATGACATTATAGGAGATAAGGCCATAGTAGAGGCGCATTGTTTGGTTGGTCTTATAGTTTGTCCTGGTTTAATCAAATCAAAATGTTTTATGCCGAGTCCAAATAGGCAGGTTTTGTTCACATTTAACTAAGCTTTTAGGAGCCACAACAACTTAATCTTCAGGCTGTGCCAGTCATATCGTTAGGAATTTCAACATTATTTTAAGAACTTTTAATGAGGGAGCTCTGAAGAGTCCAACAAGCTAACCATTATGATATTTGGACAATTGGCTTAGGAGGAGAAAGACCATGTTTTTCATTAAATCTGTAATACCGGAAATGCTCGTTATTGGCCATCAGGAGACACATCATTTGAAACCAAGCTTATGGCTATAGGTCAAAAAGTATGGTAGCTGTTGCCATATTAATGTTGCATTAACTGGTAACTGATGAGTCCCCTATTGACCATTCTGGACAAAATTTCTACTAGCCCGTCTAATCTAGACCCTTGGGACTTACCGATCAAGTTTCTTGATCATGTGCCTTGTTAAAATGCAACTTCGGTGGAGCTAGAGATTTGGTCAAAATATAATGAAATTTGACATTTTCCCTAATAGGATCAATGTTCGTGCAAACCGACAATGCGTAACATGCTGAACCGAATAAATGTATAGAGGACGGCTGGGGAAATGTGACAGAAAGTGAATGAGTGATGAAGGTACATAGAAAGAAAGGGAGATCAAAAATAACTAAAGATAGTTCATGGATTTAGAGACAGCCTGTTGTTCACCCCAAAAAAACATTTCTCTAAGTACAGGAGAGAGAGAGAGAGAGAGAAAGAGAGAGAGAGAGAGAGAGAGAGAGAGAGAGAGAGAGAGAGAGAGAGAGAGAGA
>JAOEHI010044652.1:0-20000 GCA_025447815.1 Percopsis transmontana
ATCCTATTATTATATCATATATATATATATATAGCAATCCTATTATTATATCATATTTATTAAATATAGTTTACATGCATACATTTACACACATACATCAAACTTTTTCATGTAAGCTTACTTATTTAATGTAATGTTATTTAATAGTAGGGCGTACAGGCTTTAATACATGTCTTTTTTCTTATTATGTGAAATTCTTGTAGCAAAAACGAGCTCGCGAGAGGGTCACAAGTAACCACTGTTTTATAGCTTAGCAGCAATGCCTCCTGCCAACCTCTGGACCTACACACGGTTGAAGGTAGTGGCAGAAGGGGGGCCTTCTAAGGTCAAGGGTCGGTGGGTCCTTTACAGGTTCTTTGCTCGGAAGGACAGAGGTTTGTGTGAGAAGAAGGGGGGGGGGGGGTGGTTTAGGGCTTTGGTCAATGTTGACTCCATCAAGGTCACATTATTCTGGCTTTTCTTTGGTTCTTCATGGACACCATGCCCAGTTGAAAATAAATGTGTACTCAAAGTTGATATTTGATAAGAGTTCATATTTATTTCACACTGATAAAGTGAAATCATCTTTTGAATAGTTCCTGTAGTCATGGGTAATTAACAGGCATTTTCTCTTTACAGCTAAAAGAGCTAAGTCCAACAACAGCCTGGTGAACATCCAAGACAGATTCAGCTGAGTGTGGCTGTGAGGGGTGTGAAGTAAAACAGAATGTTGTACAACCAGTATTGCCTTCCTTCTTCGACCTGGTAGAAGTGGCAGAAAAAAAGACTTCCCACCTTTTGTCTTCTTGCTGTTTGACCACAAATGCAGAGGAATCAATAAGCTGGGGTTCCTATTGCTTGCAGAAGGCTGTCGTACCATTCACAGAACAGAGTGCAAAATCTAGCTTAATGGAAGAGCGGGTTTGTCATTAAATATCAAATGGATTGTTACTAATACACAAATGAAAAAAAATAAGCAGCAAATTAAATTATGCTAACATAACTGCCACATTTAAAAAAAAAAAGGCAGGTTCCATGCTTGAATGAAAGTGTACAATGCAACTAACTCTGTAACCACTAGTGTGTGTGTGTGTGTGTGTGTGTGTGTGTGTTATTTATCTCTAGGTTGAGAAATGGGTTTTATGTCTCTAATGTAAGTCCAGTGGAAAGCTGTAGCCAGAAAGCACTTGATGTCCATTAGTGTTGACATGTATCTGCTCTAAGTAGGGGGGGGGGGGGGGGGCGTGGGCTGGGGTAGGGGGGAAAAAGAAAGGTAAATAAATAAAGAAATGGCACATGTAATGTAATAGCACTCCACTATGATGTTGCCTGTTTTCCAGTCAGTGTTATATACTTATATTTTGTGGCTTTTAATGTATCTTTTCGGCCTTCCCTTAGGTGTTGAATGTAATGTGTTGCGCTGGTTGGTTAAGAATAATTTGTTTGAAGTTCTGAAGTAGTTGGGATTTAAGCAAATGTAAATGGATTTATCTAAATAAAACTTTTGTTTGTCTGGCAAATGGTTTATTTTTATTTTTATTTTGCATAAACTTACAAATCTTCAGCATACTATAGTTAATAATTATTTTGGGAATGTGTGTGTAATGTGCCAGTTTATCTAGACTTTTGATTTCTTGAACTATGTCCTTTTACATTTACATTTACAGCATTTAGCAGACAGTTTTATCCAAAGCAACTTACAATTATTAAATTTGGCAACAGTTTGCAAGCACATAACATTCTTCCTGAATAAGTGCAGCATCATGTAACAAGGTTACTTTAGCTATACATTTGCAGAACATTACTTGAAAGTTATCATTCGCTTTTGCACACTAAGTAGGTCAACATAATCAGTACTTAGAATGTATTGTTTTTTGAATGCTATATATCCATGCCCCCCAACAGCCTATTGGCTTATGGGTTGCTTTATGTAATATAGGCAATTATTACACATATAGGTTATAGGCTAGGCTACAGATTCCACAAATCAGTTTTGCTGCACACATTTTATCCATAAACACACAAAACAAAAATGGCCAAGCTTCAAGTTTAGGTTTACTGGTTCAGACATTTGTGGTTGGCCTATGGGTTAAAAAGTTATTTCTTCACAGTCAGACATTGTTTTCAAGTTATGTGGCCTCCTCGTTTTCACAAGCTTTTCCTCCCTCATTAACTGCTAATCTAAATGTGGGATAAAGATATTTGTCCTAATAATCGCAGCAACACATCCGTTAAACTCCCTTGGCTTCTTGGTCTTGTGGAGTAGAGCCACCGCTGGGCATCTGTGGCCCATAATAGCATTACTGTTAGTCCTGATGCCGAATCATATGTTCCCATTTCGGTCAGCGCAAAAAACCGTTTTAGGGCTAAGACGTTTTTTTTTTTGCAGATGAACTCTGCAACGTGTCGGGAAGTAACAATTTCGGTACAACCCTATAGGCTACTCAAGAATTTCAGCTTTGATTCTAAGTCTTGTGGAAAGTCATGGAATTTCCGAGCTGTTTGCAAGAACCAAAGGGGCCACGTGATGGAGAGAAACTTTGGACAAGCTTTTAAGTGACGTAGAACGACGTTACATATTTAAATTCAACTCCCTTTACTTTATTCGACCATGTTTTGCTATATAAAGTGTGTTGGTTCATACTAACGCTAAACTTATTAGGCTGTGCGGTTTCAACATGTAGGCCTATTGGGGAGCACATGTCCTACTTTAGCTTCATATGGGTTGTATAAAGACAACTGGGAGCTGATGTCCATTACAACCTCAGTCTCAGAGTTTTGCGCATTCACCTAAATTGTCGGCTACTCTTTCTACTTGAGAGATTGTCATTAGCCTGTGGTTACTATTTTACAGTGGATTCAAGTATTTGGGATATGGACAATTACTTTGTCTTCTTGGTATAACCTTTAGAGACAGAGGGGACCTACAGTATAGAGGTTTGTCCATTTCGTATATCCTTTTAGCCACTTTATTACTATTTGCAATAGAGGGAGCAATAACTAGATTTTGTAGATTACAGTATGAGTGTATAGCACATTATTGCATTGAGCTGAAGTGAGAGAGTGCTCGTCCTGTTGGCTATATTATATTATAGCAATGATATTATATAAATTGGTATGCATTAACCTGCACCCAACAGTGACCACGACATAATGCCTGGTAAAATCCCTGCCTCAATAATCCACTCCCAATGAAACAATAGAAATTGAGAGTGAAAATAATTATACAGTAACAATTTGTACAGAAGAAAACTGGCCTTCATAGCCTTAAACATTTTTACTATGGAAATTAAAGCAATCAAGGAAAACATATTCTATGTTGTGACTTGATGACTTCTCTTCTGATAGGCCAATGACAATGTTGACTTTGAATGCATATCTCTAAATAAAACTTTCTTGTACGCCTTCTTCAGTGGCAAATATGCATTTTACTAAAACTATGATTGGTGAATGAAAAGGAAGGATAAGGAAAAAGAACACACATTTGAATCCGATAAAAAATTTGTTTATTTCCAGTTAAATTGACATTGAAATCCACACCTAAGAAATAATAAAACAAATTATTCACTTTTCTCTGCTTTCCTAATTGGTGCAGTTTTTACAGTAGTTGACCTATATGAACCTGTAAAGCTCACTGCAAAGCTCATTCACTGTAGATTTATAATAATTATCAGGAATATTCTCTGGTTATCTTCTGTAAAAGTTTCCTACAATAATTAATTGTAGGTATTGAATTACATAATATACTGCAGCTATTACTGTATATATTTACATTTACAGATAGTAAAGAAATACAGTACATTATACATACAATACATTACAATACTATTGATTTACAGTGATTTACTAGCAGCAGATTTACCAGTAAACTACCTTCTGTCCACCGCATAGTAGTGCGTTTGTTCAGAATTACTCTTTTAAAACGAATTACTGTCAATTACAGTAATGTGGCAGTTTTCAAAAGCATTCCAGTTGCCCATTGATCCACTTATTGGTAGAAAACTGTAGTTTAAATAACATCAAACCAAAAAAACACTTATGACAAAAATCAAAGAGCCAAATAACTGGAGAGGAAGCAACAAAGGAGTGCTAGCTCCTCTGTTGGACCTAGTGGAAAAGTAAAGATTTTGATACATGTGGCTGAGAGGAATGGACAGGAACTACATGATGATGAAAATATATATTTATTTTCTATGATAATTTGGGATATACATCTAGCTATACTGACTATGCCTTTCACACACACACGGTTAATATTAGGAAGACCAATGTGTGTTTGTGTGTGTGTGTGTGTGTGTGGAGGGGGGGTGTTAGAAATAAATAATACATGCATGCAACAGACTCTCCAGTCAATGACAAAACCATGCTTCTCTCAGCACATGTAACCTTGGGGCAAGAGCAATACGTCTTTCATGCTTTACAGAATAACAGAGAGGTGCTTGCCTTGCAGAATGTGGCCTTCTTTTTTTTCTTTATTTTCTTCTAATTCTTGCTAAATGGTTGTTTGGCTGTTCATTTCAGAAGGCTGTGGCCCATTCAGAGGCCAACAACCTGGAGTCCTCAACATCATCTGCACCCACACTTTCTCTTACACCTTATTAGGCAGAAAACGCTTCCTTTTTTAAGCCAATATTAAGAAACTGTTGGTGTTATGCAACCCCTGCCCCTAAGCTGTCAGTTAGTTAACTGGCTAAAGGTCAGGCTGAGATAATCTACCTCTCAACCCCTGAGCAATGAATATGATGCTTTGTTGAATAAGGAGTAAACATATGACCCTGGGGGTAAGAATTACAAGACACACGCCCCCACAGAACTGTATGAGAGTGAATAGGACTTATTATACACCTGCAAGAGGGGTCAAAGTCTGTCAATCCCTAGCTTATGGTATTACAATAGATTATAGAATCACTCTCTAATGGCAGTCATTCAGTTCGTAAGCACAGCAGCTTGATGCATAAGCGTTGTGTTGGGCTAAGGGTCTGTTGATAAGGCCTTCATATCCTACCTCTCTCCTTTCACTAAGGTCTTATGACAAGTCAGCTGTTGGTGACATCACAGATGCCAGATCATATGTCAGAAACCTTTGGTTGCTGACTTACATCCCTCGCAGCTAAGTATCACGCAAGGGGGGCGGGAGGCGGTAGAAGTGCCACTTCAGGACAGAGGAGCAAGAGAGCTACCCCAGGGGTGATTGGGCACATAAAGGGCTACCTAGGGGCTTAGTTGGTGGGGGGCACTCTTTAGGGCAGGAACATCTGACCCATGTCCACGTTTGTCTGTGTGGGCCAACCAGAGAGTGCCCGTCTTGCCATCAGCTTGAGGAGACATCTCTCAGTGTTCTCTGTGTGTGCGTGTGTAGCTTGAAGTAGGAAACTGTGTACAGAAGGTGATAAATACACCTTGAGCTAACAAAAGACACAAGTGCTTGCTAGACGTGCATATGGATTTAAATAGTAAAGATTATCCGCTTGTATAACTTTGGCCATGAGACAGTAGCGCCATCTGTAGGATTATAACTCAAGGTGTGATTGAAGAATTTTCCTGCTCACAAGGCAAATATTTTTCAAATAATATGAGTTGTTCGTATGCACAAAACAAATACGGAATTTGTATTTCTGTATGTGTATTTTAACGTTTCTGGAATAAATGCTTTTTTTATTACTGTAATTGTAGAAAAAACGAAGGTAAAAACTTTAAATGCATATCAAGATACCAAAAAAAAAACACGAAACAATAGTATACTTTTTGGAAACAGATTACTAATACGAGAGCTTGATAAAATGCTAGGAAATACATTTCACCCCCCAGGGTTAGCACATTTAAACTCAGTCAGTAGATGGCGCCCCTTTATCAACTATGTCTTAATAATTTGTTGACACTTATCTTTAAATCTCTCTTCTGATGTGCGAGACTTATACAGAACACTCACTGGCCACTTCCTTAGGTACACCTTGCAAGTACTGGGTTGGACACCCTTTTGCATTCAGAACTGCCTTAATATAACAAGGTGCTGGAAACATTCCTCTGAGACTTGGGTCCATATTGACATTGCATCAGCAGTTGCTGCAGATTTGTCGGCTGCACATCCATGATACGAATCTCCCGTTGGATTGAGATCAGGTGACTCATCATGTTCAAGAAACCAGTTTGAGATGATGTGAGCTTTGTGACATGCGTTATCCTGCTAGACGTAGCCATTAGAAGATGGATAGGCCTACACCGTGGTCATAAACGGATGGACATGGTCAGCAACAACATTAAATAAAAACACTGGAAGGAAGTGGGGCAAAAAAAATACTTCTAAATGTGAGTGGGACGTACCACAATATTGGGGAACACACACATCCTCTCCTAAGGGTGACGGTGCAGGTGTTTATCACAGCAAAATACACTCACACAGCTACACTACAACCATATAAGGTGAGTTAAAGTGCACACTATAGCATTTAGCAATAACACATAGCACCCAGCTAACACCGCCCACAAGCGAAAAAGAAAAGAATATCATATAAAAATATCTTCTTCACCAGCTCTACAAAGATACAACTACATAATACCACATGACACTATTACAGGCAAAACAGCAGCTTTGACAGCAGATAATGTATAAAGAAATGACAGGTTACTGTCAAGGGCACATATCGGCTAGTGCAGTGTAAACCACACACATTTGACCATTACTAGCTGGGCAGTCAGGAAACACCCACCAAGCCTAGCTGTTTTAGCTTAGCTGTCTTTATAGTTAGAGTGGTGGGTGTGGCTCTGTAATTGCCCAATGGCAAGCAATGTGACACTCCATTGAGTTACCGCCTGCTACACTGTCATGTTGTTTGCGCCAAATTCCCCTACCATCTGAATGTTGCAGTGTCCAATCTTCAAATTTTCCAATTTTGGTGGGCCTGTGCAAATTGTAGCCTCAGTTTCCTGTTCTTAGCTGACAAGAGTGGCACCCGGTGTGAGTGTGAGTGGCACTTCTGCTGCTGTAGGCCATCTGCTTCAAGGTTCCATGTGTTGTGCATTCAGAGATGCTCTTCTGCATACCTTGGTTGTAATGAGTGGTTATTTGAGTTACTGTTGCCTTTCTATCAGCTCTAACCAGTCTGGCCTTTCTCCTATGACCTCTGCCATCAGCAAGGCATTTTCACTCAGAGAACTGCCGCTTACTGGATATTTTCTCTTTTTCTCTGTAAACCCTAGAAATGGTTGTTCAGTTTAATCCCAGTAAACCAGCCCGTCTGGCACCAACAACCATGCCACGTTCAAAGTCACTTAAATCTTAAATAAAGCTTTCTTCCCCATTCCGATGCTTTGTTTAAACTTCAGCAGATCAGTTGTTACCATGTGATTGGCTGACTAGATCTTTGCCTTAAGGAGCAGTTGAAAAGGTGTACCTTATGAAGTGTCCTGTGAGTGTATATGAGAGCTGTAGGAGGAGTAGAGAGGTATGGGAGGCATTCAGCACGTGGGAGGGGCATGCTCCACCACAAGGGCAATTCTATACACAAATGTAGGGGTTAAGGTTATGAATAGGCACCTCTTAACAGACCGTAACACATAAATCATTTTAAATTTTCATAAATAACTTTTCTAACATTGTAATTAAAACCATGGACTTAGATCATAACTTGAGATAGTGCTTAGGAAGTGTTAGGTTTAAACACATAATTTCCTTTTTAAAATATTAAGTGCCTTAATATATATAATCACATGGTGTCTTCTATTTATTGACCACGTGGTGGCAATGTTGTCATATTATTATTGACTTGTGTGCAATAAAAGAGTTGAGACTTTTGTTCTTTATTAATCCTGTCACCAGTTTAGATTGTGTGTATTCCATGTTTTTGGTTGTTTGTATACATATGTATATCATACACATCCATGTTTTTATTTGAATGAATGTGCATGCACATCTAAGCAGTCTGGCTGTGAAATTCAACATGTGTGACTAGGTAAGAAACATGTGTATTCATTTGTGTGTATTCGCGTGCAGTGTGGGGGTGCAGTGGTATGGATTATCTTACCCTGGGCTGTATTCAGATGCTCCAGTCAAGCGTGAGGCTGACAGGAGAAAGGGGGCATTGTTTTGGTTCAGAAGAGTGTCAGAGGTGCCTTGGAAAATAGATGCACTAACGGGGTGGGGCGGAGGGGGGTGGGGTAATTTAACCAAATCACTCTAGCTACGCTTGAAACCTTTTTTCCCCAGGAGGTTAGTCAAGGGGTTAAATGTATCAATTCAGTTGCTTTAGCATTTAGATGTTTACTCTGGCATACATGGCCTGTTACTGGCAGGTACAGCAGTCAAAGATAACAATGGCATTACTGGATAAGATTTAGGAAGAAATTAAATTGATTAATGTTTCCTAAACCAGCACAAACATCTGGTTTATCTCCAGAAAGTTCCAGGCAGCCCACCAAGCAGTGGCCATAACGTTTGAAAAAAAGGGCCTCCGCCGTGCGTCCCCCTGAATGATTTACACAGAAATAAATGAGGACCTAACACCACTCTCCGTCACAGAAAGAGCAGAGTGCTAAGACGCCATAGCTGGAGCATTTTCCCTCGAGCTATGGACAGCAAACAGGTCTGAGATTTATAGAGTTCCATCTGGAGCGATGGTTGAGCTGCTGCTCATATTTAGGATATGGAGTTTAATGGAGTGGATAGGGAGTCAGGGATGATCAGGGTTCTGTTCAGGGAGTTTGTTTTTGACCTGTGGGTTGTTTTGAGGTGAAAAGGAGGGGGGCTGGTCTAAGGCTCGGTTGGGAAGATAAAAGTGGAGATTCAGGGGTCTTCAAGTGTGTGTGTTATGGGCATCTGTATTTTTAAAGATGTTAGTGTGAAGTGGTTAGAACAGTAACGTCTGTAAAGACAATATTACAATTCGGTGATGAATACATTTTGGGTGGGAGTTGGCCACCCTCACCCCTCACTCAGAGGCCACTAACCATTTGATTTTTGCAAGGGAAACCACTTCATAGAATAAAAGTATCTAATGTACAATACTTAATTAATATAAAAATGTAGCCATTTGGTTTGTTGCCAGAAATATGTCCTATTTAGACAGCCAAGCCGCATTTGCCCTGGCCTAAAAGACCCCCTAAAGAAAAATTGAAAACTGAAACTGAAATATATCTGGGAGATTGTGTTTTTTTCCCGCGTTTTTTTTAAGGGAGAAGAGGGGGGTCATCCTGGCCCCTGGGTTGGTAATTCGAGACCTCTGGTCTTCTAGCATCAATAAAATGACCTTTAAAACATGAAACATTAAAGGCAAGACTGGGAAAGGTATGGGTTGGGTTGGGGTGGGGGTGGGGGTAGATGCTCAACACAAGGTTTAGCTCTTTATATTTGACCATATCAGTCAGAACTCTGTAGGCCCACGATGCAGTTTAGTGTCTTGCTAATGGACGCTCAGTCAAACACTCAAACATTGGTTCTCAGGGTGATTAAACCTTTTGACCCAAGTCAGCTTAACTGTCAGACCATCCTGCATGCAATAAAAAAGAACTCTACACCTTTAAAGGAGGGGAAAGGTATCCTTTTACCTTGACATTTTGTATTTGTCATTGTGGGTACAAGTGTATGACAGCTAAGGTAACAGAGTTTTCATCTGCTTTTATTTGATGCCAGGGACCTCCTTAGACATCCAGTCAAACAATGCTAAAATTGTGAATTTAAAACAACAACAATATTGTTTTCAATATAAAAGAGCCACTTCCATGAAAAACGTTTTCTTGTTTCAGATAAAAAAAGGTTTCTTCCATGAGAGCTATCTGTGCCTGGAATAACAGACCCAGAATGTAGAAAATGTGTGATTCATCGCCTCTGCTGGCAACAGTTTCAATAGACTTGAAATTCACACATTCACACACTGTGGGATTGATTACATGATGTAATATAACATGGAATCGATTCCTGTTTGTGACTGGTGGTGGACATAATCATAACCCATAGAGCTGACTCGCTGCTACTACATTTTCCCCGCTTTGTGACAAACGATACGTACGACATTGATCTGTTCACCGGTGCAGAGTGCTCCATTGTTAGCCCTCTGCTGCACCTGATGTGAGGGGCCTGCCAATGCTGCTCTCCCTTAACAGAGCTTTAATTGTTTTATTTCCTTTTCGCATTCTTGGGCATTGGCGTTTCTCCTCAAGACACACACACACACACACACACACACACACACATGCATGTGCAGTGATTGAGGCACACTTACTGGACCTTCACTTTCCCTTTTTTTTCCTATTGAAGGGTTCTGCTTGACTGCCAATGCTAGCAAACACTATGGACATATGGGAATGTGGCCTTTCAAGAACCCCTGGCCCCAAAGTTAAACCACATTGGATCCAGGCAGAGCTGAGCATCTATGGGGAACTCAATCTATAGGATGCTGCGGTGCTGCCATAGTGTTGATGTACTTTGGATGGGTGAAACTTAAACAGCCTACTTATTTCTCCCAGTCTTTGTATTTGGATAACACAGCTCAACCTCCTTGCATTACATTTGCCCATGTTTGTTTCCTTTTTTTATTTTAGGACATTTCCTGTTAATGCCAGGACCTCATTTACTCTTTTTCAGACTAGGCAACGGGTTCCAGTCACCAGGGAAATCTGGTGCGCCTCTGCTCCTCTCTCAGCTAATTAGTGTGTGAACTAATTGCATGGCTAACTTTAGCTTAGTGACAGCCTAGTTCCATCTGGCCGCTCTCTATAAAGAACCTTGAGGGAGAGGGAGCTAGCCTACAATCGACATGTATCTCCTTATAGAATGTTCTGAGGCATTTCACCACGGGAGCCAGCTGGAAGGCATTTTGATTCCACTGTATTTCTGGTAATTTAGCATATCCCGGACGGGAAGAGGCAGACCATTACACCAGAAGGGTGTAATGGTCACTAAATTCACAGTCCTAGTTCCTGTGACAATTATTTGATGTAAACATGATTAATTTACCTGTAATGTTTGTTTCCACAACATGGAACATACAAATTTATAACACCAAGAAGCCAAAAGCTTTGAAGTACCAAATATTGATCAGAATTTAAATATATTTTTCTTCTGAAAGACACTACAGACTCTTAATACTCAATTATATCATCTTTACTATGAATAACCATTCAGTCCTCCTCCAAACATATTTTTCTGCTTGGTTATACGTGAACTCCATAGGCTCACACAGCAATCATAATTGCACCAGGGAATGTCAGTCGATTATGTCAAACACCACCTGAAACCTCCGGTTGAAAAGATTTTGTGCTCTCAGCTTGATAATAAGAGGGGGTTTAAAGCTTGAAACAAAAGGCTCATTGTGGCAGCCGAAGTCAAAAGTTTGTCTGAGGTGAGCCCAAAACCCCTGTGAGTTGCTGACCTAGACTTCTAGCTCACTGGGACTAATGAAAAAAGTGGAGCTCCATTTCCGAGCCCTCGCTGGGGCTGGGGGAGGGTTTGCAGTTTAAGGGGTATGATGTCTACTGTAACTGACATGACATTAAGAGGTGGCAGACACTAACATGTGTGTGAAATGTGACTTTATATTACATTTACTGATTATATAGTAAATCGAAAAAGTAAAAAAGCTGTCGAGCTATACAAGAAATTAATTTATTGTATTATTTAAAATACTAGCATTTTATTATTTGTTTGTTATTACTGTCATCTCAGTTTTTTTCTTACATTTTCATATTGTACGTTGTAGTTATTTTAAGAACACTTCTGTACTGTTCTGTATTGAGACATCAAAAACTACTGATGACAAGACAAAGGGAACAGCCAGGGCTGTGATAATGTAACAAAATTATTATGCATTGATTTCTTACTTTTCTCTAAATCAAGTTGATGTATCATCTTCGACGGGAAAAGACACATTTAATATTTCTGTTTTTATATTGCTGCCTGAACAGCAATCAACTGTATGTTAACACTGTTTTTTAAATGAGGCCTCTGGGTGATAATTCACCTGTAATGAGGTTACCAGGATGGCACCATCAACACCATCTCTCTTTTAAACAGGTAATGATGTAAGAAAGCTGCATCTGCACATCTGGGAACCACAGGAGTGGTGTTTTGTCCCCGGGGATGTATGACAGTGATCCACAGAACATCTGCCCCCGGGGGTGTCTGTGTTCTCACGGCCTTCATGCTTTTACGCAACACATGCTTTTACGCAACACCGCAAATCATATTTGACAGCAAATCTCACAACCGCCAACTCAATCCAGAGTCGTGATTGTGCCATTGTTGTGCCGAGGTGTTTTTTTCCAGGGCAGGGAAAGCCTGAGATTTCATGTAAAAGATAATGTATTGTGTGATAAAGAAGGAAACTGTAAATGGAGGATTAAAAAAAAGCAAATGCATTGATGTTTGTATATTGTCACTTCCCTGTAACCATAACAGACAGTTACTAATTTACTCAGCATGTACACGCTTATCTGTCTGCAAGCAGCCGTCTGTATGCCTGCATAAATATAAAAGCGAGACTTCAACATCGCCATTCACAACATTGGGCTGGAGAGAGAAGATGTTTGTTATTATTACCTGAATGGAAGTCTCAGTCATATAAAATGCAATTTTTTAGTTTTTTCAAAGTGTTTCGTATTTAGAAACAGTGATGTCATGGACATGCTAGCTGCTTTCTGTGCCGAGCCGACAGCAGATTTCTTTCTTTCTGATGTTATCATAGATTCTGTACATTTAAATTATATGAATGATTAAACAAATACATAATATTCATATACTGATTTGTGTAAATTAGTTGCATGACACATTATTTGTTGTGTTTAGAATGTTTAAATTATAAATCCAGACACACACATATTTTAACTAAAAATAATAATAAAGTAAGTTCTCTAATAATTTTGGTTCTAATATAACAAACATGAACTGTGCTCTAACAAACGTGAGACAAATCACTTAAATAAATCAGGATAAGATTGAATCTTGTTCAACTGCCATGCGACTCTTATGTTTCTACACCGCAGTCACAGATATGTCAGGCCTCCTCGTCAAAATGATGAGAGTAACAGTCCCCTTATCACACTGAATGCGACTGCTGCATCCTACATGTGTGCTGAAGCTACAATAGAGCACAGTATTTTCCCACCATATCAGCCTACATTATGCGGGTGCTATATACTGGGCAGTCATCAGAGATGGCATTACACACCCTCTAAGGCATTTCCTGTGCCGTTTCCTGCTTTCTTCGCAAGTTCATGTGCTAATGTCCATTAATCCTGGCAAGTACTCGACAGCTCATTCTGTTTCGGGCTCTGATATCACAAAGGCCCTCTCTCTCTCTCTCTCTCTCTCTCTCTCTCTCTCTCTCTCTCTCTCTCTCATACAGAACCAGCCTCGCTCTGAGAGCAGCAGTGCCTGGCTCCCAGTATTTCACTGCCGATGGTGCAGACAAGCTTTCTTGTGTCAGTGATTATACGTCTTATACGTCTTAAAATGTCATTTTCTTTCAAATATAAGAAAATGACTTGATTAATGAAAACATTCTTGGCAAATGCTTTCGCTTTCGTCCGTCTTGTGTGACAGAGAGGGAGGGAGAGAGAGAGAGAGAGAGAGAGAGAGAGAGAGAGAGAGAGAGAGAGAGAGAGAGAAATGCAGTTAAACATTAGCATAACAATGTTGTGCTATGATTCCAGACATGAGGCAATAGTTTAATCACAATGTTTTCACTTTTGTTAAAGAATTGCTGTGTCAACATAGTTCAATAAAAGATCAGCCAAAGCGCACAGTGCTTGTCTGTGCCATTTAAATAAATTATATTATTATAAATAAATTATTCGCATTGGTAAATCTGTCATTTATTGCTGTGTTTGTCTATATTTTGATTTCCAGTCCAGTGTTATTATAATCATTATTATATCAATAAGCATATTTTCATCTGTTATGGCCATTCAACACTACACATTGCTTTAATTAGTGTGACTTGATTCAACCTGAAATCTCTCCATGACAATAGCAAACTCAACAGACAAAGCTATACGCTTCAACTGGAAAAGAAAACTGATAAGATGTGTTGCATTAGAATTCTCCTCATTGGATAATAAATACAATCCTGTGTGGTTGAGATTGATTTTTATCAGTTAAGGGTAGAAGCACGCACGCACACACACACACATACACCCCCACACACACATACACAATACACAAGAGAAACAACAACAACTCCCAGGTTATGGGAACTGGATTTGAGTTTTGTGTAATCTGCGTCCTCATCATCATCATTGAAATGCACTTATGTTTTGCGAAGGAGACATCCTCCTCCTCTTATATTGTGCGTAATGGAAACACGGGGGTTGGCCGAACTGATATCTGATGGAGACGAGCTTTAATAGTCCTGTGAAACTGCCTTGATCTACCATTCAACTGTTTTGTTGTTCAGGAAAAACGTCAATAGGTCCATAGACTTACATTAGCTATACAAATAGAGGACTATGGCTGAAAAACTAAAATAGTACAACTGATGCAACCACATTACCGGAGCATAAACAGTGGTAAATGCAGGAAGTATTTATCTGGAGTCTAGAAAGCCATTTCATAGGGTCATCAGAGATGATTTTACGCAGTGCATCATTTCCTTCTGTTGTGTTATGAAAAAGGACACAATAGCACAAGACGCTGGCAACCTTTCGTCAGAATTTCTAAAGGAATTCCATAACCAAGCAAGGAGACTGCAGTATACAATAAAGTAGGAGAAAATTAAGGTTTTCTAATTGGCTGAGTAGCAGCTGGCTATCAGACTGCTATATTAGATACTATCTCACTGTCTGGCCACATAAACACATTCTTAAAGTACTGCAAGCATGTAACTGTAGCAATATAATTTTTGACTGCAACCTCTGAAATTGGATTCATGACTGCTTCAGAGGTAAACTAAAAAGTATTTGGACTATGGGTCTCCCACTTACTGAAAATGGCTGGGCATGCCTGTACCTGTATGGGAAAAAAACTGTTATTACTTGACTATAATTTCTCTAACTGGAAGGCTAGACTCTGACACGTTGAGAGGATAGAAATGTCAAAAGACAGGTTGCCATTGTTTGTCTGTTAGCCTGCTACCTGAGGGTATATCACCGTGGATTTGGGGATTCTAACGGTTTCAGTTGACAATGAAGTCATCTCGTTATGGGTAAGATGAGATGGCGTAAAAAGGCACTGAGGCCAAGCCTTTTCCCCGCGGGACAATCATTTAGGCCCAGTCCTCGCTAGCTCCGGAAGGGTTTACCTACCAGCCACGGTGTTGCTTTCACCAGTCGACAATAAACATAGTGGCTATCAATCAATTTGTGCCAGAAAGAACTTATCCCATTTATTTTTAAATGACAAATTTGTCCTAAAACAAAGGAAGAACTGTATCCAGTCCACCACACAAAATAGATCCAAGTCAAAAGCGTCACCTTTTCAAATGTGGCAGCTAAAAAAAATCCTAATTTCAATATTCCCCAGTATCATTACAATGCTAGATTGTTATCTACTCCTTCTGTGTTAGGCGAATGGTAAGGGAGTGGCCGGGATCTACAGTAAAGTGAATGTAGAGAACTATACACTGCTCTGTCCCCTTGGGTTCCTCACTGTGACCCAGTTTCCATAGCTGTAGTTCAGTGTTAACAGACATGTCCTTCCCCTACGCTGTGTTTTCATAACAGTAATCACAGGCTATTAATACAGGAGAAAGGACTGGGTAAAGCTCGGAAACCCCGAGCTCAACCAATTCTGCATGCAGTGTATCTGGTTACAATGGAGTCTGTCTTAGGTGTCAACACGTGTCTTGACTTATGTCTTATCTGAACAACACAATATTTTATGGCTGCTGGCAATGTTCATACATGTCTATATTGTATTGTATGTATCTGGGCTACTGAGAGGCCAGAAAACCCAAATATTTGATGTTGATGTTCTGACTGGTTATTACAGACTGTACTATGGAGGGAAAAACAATAATAATGATCACCAATTAAAAACATATGGAACATACTGTGTATTCTATAGAATGTCCAAAAATCACATAATTGAAAGGCAATAGAAATAGAATCTCTCATCATGAATAAGAAAAAGCTTTCGACTCTATTCATAGTTCTAACAAAACACTACGATTCCATACTTCTAGATGTTTAAATGCATCCATGGACCATTGAGAGTGATAAAAAGAAAGAGCTGGAGAAATGTACTCCTGGGTCTATTGACTGTAACGTCAATTGTTTATGTACAGTAAAGGGCGAAAAGCAACTATTGGCACTGAAAGCTTTTGGGCCCCAGTCTTTCTGAAATAGAGATTAACATGCTATAGGCAACTTTTTGCTTCTCTGTTTAAGATGATCTTTTTAAGAACATGGGCATCTCATAAAAAGTTTTTTACAGGTATGTTTTACTAGTGAATTTAGGTTTTGTGATGTTATCTTTTTGTGTTTGGCCCATGGGCTTGACTATGGCCTTTTTTTAACCTGTTGTAACTGCTTGTTCTGCAGTTTTTGACGTGTTATATAACAGGCGAGATAAAATCAGAAGAAATTAATTGTATACAATGAATTTGAAATCTTGCAAGTTCTCGAACTAGAGGTTAATTTTACAGTTACACGTTTTAAAATCTTACACTGAAAAACTATAGGGCAGGGTTTTCAACCTATTAAGCGTCTTCATTTAAATCACGTGTGCATTCAGTGATTGACATGCCCTTGGTTGAGTTTTGGATAAGCGAATTTTGTGAATGAAGTATCCTAGGTTAACTAGGGTAGCCATCTGTTTTGGTATCGGCATTTGAGACGGTGCTGTGAAGTGGGTCAATGTGAAAAAGAAAATCATACAACGGAGTCAACTTTTTCTCGGCTCAAATGAAGAACATCTTTTCTCCAGAGTCAGCGCGTTTAGCGTCTCCAAGAAACTCAAGGATTGGCTATTTGCGCTCTGTCAAGACATCTCAGGGAACGAGTGAGTGAGAACAACTGTAGGCCTACAGCACCAAACCCCCACAAAGATTTACGTTCGAACGCTTAGAAACACATGAACACGTTTCAGACAGGAGTGAATCGCTCCACCTGAAATGCATTGCTCATGCTGAAGCAGTCATGACCCAGCTGTCGCAGGGCAGGAACTGTGTACTGAAACCTCGTATCTTATTCCACTCACAAATTCTCAGGTGATTCTTACTGCCAACTTATGAGGCCATAAAGCTTTGTCCCTCGTGTCAACCCAGTGTGTTACCTACAGCTGAAAACAGAGATGACTGCTACTAGCAAATAATGAACAGATAGATGTTTAAAACATAGAAATGCAACATATTTATTCATCGAGTTATGTAGACTAAATAATGAAACAGTATCTGGTCAAAAGAGGTTTATGGTCCCTTGGTGAGCTGATCTGAGGTAAACTTTTTGACCTCATCATGATTGATTGTATTCTTGGGGCATGTTCTAGTAAAAAAAACAACAGATTTGAGATGGACAAATGTCAAACAGTTATTGTCTCCTGGAGTGGTCATATACTTATATAAGTACTCCGTTTTATGTGATTTTGTGTGTGGTGATAAATGTTTTAGGTAAACTGTGGGCTTTAGACGGTCACAATGAGAATAACCACTGATTTAAGAACGTAGATGAACATAATTTCCATTATCAATTTGAAATGATCACTCGTTATTTCACTTTCTCTTGGTGAATAATGTGTTGTATTTATTGGTGTCAAACAGTCTTTCATGAATACTAAAGTCAGTATAGTATTGATTGTGTAAAATCGAGAGGAGAGAGTTGGCAGCTTTCTGTCTCTCCGATCACAGCAGGATAGCAGGTGCCCCCTCCGGTCTTCTAAATCTCATGAGAACGTAACAAGAGGCAGAACACCCTTCTCTGCCTCCCCACTGTGCCACCCTGTAACCCGAAACCACTGCAGGATGAGTGGTACAGGCCAGAGCTCCTCCTTGTCCGGCCAGTAGCTGGGTCTTGAGCGGTTTTTAGCTCCTCCGGTGACATCTTGGCCCTCGGATTATATGGCTGTTAAGAACCGGCCACAGTCTGGGATTTAGTAGAGAGGGAAAATGTGAAACTTTGACCCCCGCCCACCACAGAACCCCCCCCCCCCACCCAAAATAAATTAACAACCATGAACACAAAGAGGGGGGAATCCCAACCCCAACCCCAACCCCGTTTTTGCAAACTCTTGCTGTATCTGAACGGAAGTTACAGTTAAAAGCGTTGTGAACACACAGTACAGAAGCTTGGCTATTACTTATGATGCGCTGCATCTTTCTGTGTTTGTGTGTGTATGTGTGTGTGCGCGCGCGTGTGCATGTGTTGATTGATGTTTTTAGTGGAGGACGTTCTGACTGATGCTTGCACAGGATGTCTTTGGTCCCGCCCGCGCCATATCACGTTTCTCTCCCTTGAAGCCTCTCCTAAATCATTCCTCAACATGCCCTCTTCTATATGGTAGTTCAGATAGAAATCCAGGTGTGAGGCAGTTTGTGTGTTTGTGTTTTGCCCCAGCAGGTTTATGTTAGGGGACGGTTTTTAGGAGTAACAGGCAAGTGTGTGTTTGATGCACTTAACCCAGTGGCCAGTGTAACCCAACACTTTTATATATATATATACTCTGTCCCACAAGTTCCTCGTTGTGTGTAGAGATCCAACACACTGTAGGCGGAAGAGACTAAACAACTACAAGAGCGCTTGTAATGTTTGTGTCTTAGTACAGGGGCTCAGATTTGTTAGCTATGACTCTGTGTTGTGTTATTAGAGTCAGGCTTAATGCAGCACATTAGTGCAGCGTTTCGCAGGTTCTTTCATTTATCTTTCTGTGAACCCCCTTTACATGAAACACAGTGGGATACAGGCCAAAAGTGGCAGAAAGTATTATTGTCCTGCTCATAAATATTATCAACATGCGGTGGAATAACATAAACAGCTAAGCTAATTAAAGTATTTGTCGTAATTACCTATTTACCTTTTAAGCTTTGTTTATATTCGGCTCCTTACTTAGGATATTTCTTGTGGCCTGTCCCTGTAAAATCTGTAATGATGGGTTTGGATGAATATCCACATTGTCCTGAGGGATACCTTGCTTACGTTTTTAAGTCCTCCCCTTTGGAATAGCTGGTGTTGAGAGACATGATTATCCCCCCTCCATTTTCCTAATCTGTTCTGGATATTGGAGCGGAGACTCCTCTGGTTGCAAGAGGAGGGGCGGTGGGGCTTAGTGTGCAGGGGTCACGATCTTTCACCTGTCGCTGGTGACCCCCACCCCCCCTACCCCCTGCGGGAGGTCCCGTGTAGGAGCTGAGGCGTGAATAAGTTGACGGGGGAGGGGAATGGCGGATGAGGACAGAAAAAAAGGTGCCCAGGGAAAAAACTAAAACAAAATGGGCCTTGTTGTTCTAATTTAGTCTGAGGCCTTTGTGCTGTTTCTGTGTACTGGCAACACTCATTTAATACAGACTCAGAAGGGTGGACTAGCAGTATAGTAAGTAAGACTTCAGTCAATGCTGTTCTTGACATAGAGGGCCTGCATTGCTATTTCTTGCAGGCTGTAGAAGCCCCACCGATGAGTCTATATCCCTCCTCGATCCGCCACAGACAGACAAGTGTCTTCCTGCGCAGCTGAAGGACCTTTCCTGCTTCCCGTACGGGGAAAAGGAGGGTGGGTGCGTTGTCATCGTTAAACCTGACGGCATCATGTGGCTTGGCAGCGCACAGACGCATGCACGTGATGGCGCTCTCATCTCCTACGATGTCAGACAAACACACACACACACCTATAAAGAGAAGCTGTTCTATAGGGTTTGCGTTTTAACATAGAAATAATGTAACTCCGCCCGTTTAGAAGCTTCTCATCCACAATAAAGCCTGCCTAGATGGATAGATTAGTCCTACCGCCAGAGGCAGAGAGCAGAGCTTAGCCAACCTGTCCTCTTCCCACTGTCTGCCGTGAGAGCAGATGCAAACAAGGCTTTGGGACCGAACTTGTATGCAAAGCATGGCCTTAACCAGCATGCAAACCTCTGTGCCAGCCGCTGAGGGTAGAAGCCAATGTC